>JANHGO010004690.1:0-24473 GCA_024606505.1 Aquila spilogaster | reverse complement strand
GGCAAACGTCCGGCTCCTGCTCCCACAAGGAAGGTCCAGGCCCTGAAAGCTGTTGCTGCTCTTCACCTTCCCTGTTATCTGCCAACTCTCAGAACATTTTTTTAGAAAGATATTGCTGAAGTTTTTCCTCTATCCCTAAGAGAGAAACACTAGTAGGGCTTTTTGGTGGTGGGTTTTTTTTTCCTTTTTTTTATTTTGTTTTTTTGTTTGTTTGTTTTTTACTTGTTTTGTCTTTTTTTAATGGGCACTGAAATCTCCCTTTGTATTTGGAAGAAGCTTATCTAAATATTAGAGTTTCAGAGAACAATTCCCCTCACTTTCCTTAGAGCGTTGGGGAATTACTTGTTCTTGAGTTCTTCTAATGTTTTGTTCTCAAGCAATAGTTTCAAACCCTCCTTTTTGATAAGAAGGCTGTTTGCAAACCTGAAAATACTTACAAATGGCCTGTATTTGAAATTCCTCTCCAATAGACATAAATAACGTATAGTATGTTAGTGTTCTGCTGACCGTGATTTGAAAGGCCACAGTTTGGGAACCACCATGTTAAAACATAGCTCCCAGGAAAAAAATAAATAAATAAAAAAAAATTATATTTTTTGTGAAGACGTTGGGGTACGTTGATAGAGTGCAACTGGAAAAGCTCACTGAGTCCCAAAGCACTAGCCTCTAATAAATGAGCTCGAGGGCTCTGGTTCCACTCTTCCTGATCTGTTGATACAGCCCTTATATACAATGTGTGTGTGTACACATGCACATGCTGTTTGTGTATGGGGAATGTGCATATCTTGAATTGGGTTTGAGAGGTGGAATGTGGATTTTTATAAAAAACACTAATTTTTTCCACATGAGTTACCCGGTGGGTTTTGCAATAGAGTGGCTCTTCAGTTTCGCTTGAATTTGATTTGTGGGGTGTCTGTTTTGGATATGATGAGAGGAGTTAGCATCGTGGGATTTCATATTGATTGTGCATGCTTGGGTCGTTCCCTTTCCTAAAACGCATGGCTCGTTTTTTCCCATACGTTTCGTGGCTGCAGCCTCGGTAAAGCTTGCTTCTGTTCTATGCTTCTTCATTCCACGCTAGGTGGGTTATCTCCCCTGAGAGCAGCGAAAATCCCTGCTGAGGAACGTGCATGCGTCTGGCGTGGTTTTGTGTGTTTCTTTTTTGTTTTTCATCTCGCATAGGGAGAACCTACAGAAGTAGTTAAGCCTGTGCCCATTGCCTCTGCTGTTGCGCCCAAAGTCACTGCCGCGGCGAGCGTGGCTTACAATAAGACACCGAGGCCGTTCGGAGCCGTAACCTCCTCCAAAGTCACCTCCATCCCATCACCGTCCTCCGCCTTCACCCCGGCCCAGGTGGCGGCTCCGTCCGCGACGGCTGCCGCCCCGGCCCCCTTTGCTGCGCCCGGACTGCATGTTAATGCCAAGCCTAACGCTGAGCAGCGGCCGCCTGCACCGAGCGCTGCTAAACCTGCAGTTAATGTCCCACGGCAGCCCGCCGCCACGCACAATGCCGCCCCGAGCGCCTCGGCCGGCGACGGCGCCCAGGACGTAGCCGAGGGGCCGCGACGAGGATTCAGAGAAAACCAGGGGGAGAGTAAACAGCAAAATGGGTAGGTGGGATTTTTTTTTGCTGTGAGGGTCTTTCCTCGCAGGAAAAAAGCTGGGCTTGTTTAAGGGCTAGGTAAAACGCAGCTTGGAGGAGTCGTTTAATCCTCAGAAGCGAAGCCCTGAGGAAGGACTCGCATCTTAAAAGGGATGCTTCAAAGGGCTGAGCCAGGCTTTCGGTGGTGATTTTCCTCAGGGGTGACATACCGGCTTATAGAGTGTCACAGCTAAATTGGATCAGGACCACAAAATGCTTTACACGATCGGTTGTATCACAATGTGTTCTGGACCTTACAACAAGCCCGGTATTAATTTCGATGTCCGTGTCTCACTGTGTATTTTGACTCCTGATACGGTGGCTGAAAGCAGCAGGCACTCAAAAATGCAGAGCGGTCTGTCAAGAAGGGTCAGTGGGTGCTGCGATGGCAGGGAATGAGATGCTCTGAAAGACCATCCGTGGTCCCAGCAGGAGTGGTGGAGGAAGGTCCCAGAAGGAAGCTGGCGGCGTTGAGCAGACTTCTTGCAGCATTATGTGTAAATACCTCAACTTTAAATGTTACCTTTACCTTAACAAAGCAACACAGATTTAAAACATGAGTAATTTTTGTATGCAGATAATTGTTTATGTTAAAGTGGATATTGGAGACCTAACATTTAAGGGACTGTAAGGCTACATAAAAGGCTTATACTGTATCTGGTGTAGCATCTAGACAGTAAACAATAGCTTAGTAAATTAAACTGAGCCCAGCAGCAATCCTGGGCACTCAGACCTGCACTGCTGCCCTGTTCCAGCAGCACGCTTTTGGCCAGGGCGGCCTCGGGCTCTCCCAGAAGTTCCTGGGCAGCACTCGGGAGCTGCAGCGTCCCAGGGACTGATTCCCAGCCGGGAGAGGAGGCGGCTGGGTGCGAGCGGTCCCATGCCAGTTGGCCTCTGTGCCCAGCAGCAGTGTCTGGCAGATTGAATTAAGTAATAAAAAGGGCAGGAGAGGAGCTGTAGGTTTCTCTTCGTTCTTAAGAACGTAAAGTCTGCGCTTAAAACCTAAAAGCTGTGGTAACTATTTCCCATCCCTCAAAGGAAAGGGGCTAGAGGAATAGACCTAGTACCTATCTCCTCTGATACTCTCTCAGTATGTAAAGTATATGAAGAACACTACAGAGAGGTAAACATCCACACCAACTAAAATACAGAATAAATTGCAATTTCAGTTGAGCTTCTCATGGGGGAAAAATTTTTTTTAGGTACCTATTCCCTTTATATTGCAGTATGAATATTTTCCATATGTGGACTCATATAATGCAGTCTGTATGCATTTTATATCACACTGTTGTCATGGTAACTTCCAGCCCTTTCTTAAACAGCTGATGGCAGGGGTCCACACTGCATAGAAGTGGGATGAAATTCGGAGATCCCAAGGACTTGCTTGATGCTGGTAGACTTGTTGAATACACTTTGCCAAACCATCTCTTATCTTTCCAGGAATGCTGTTTTACCAAATAACTGTGTAAGGAGTAATCAAAAGCGGCAATTAGTACTGAAAAAGAGGAACAATAGCAACAAAATTAAGTCTTCTGGAAGGAAGTGCTGCAGGCATAGAGTAAGCGCTTGACAATCAAGATAGGATGACTGGGTGAGCGCTGTAATGTGCCCTACCTTACAGTTAGGGGATGAATAATACCAACTGAAGAGTATCACAGCTGACAGGTGAAGAAATCCCTGTCTCCCTGCCAGTCTTGCAGATCTAATTTGGGAAAGCTTGAAAATGTTTAGAGCTGTAAAAACCTACTTTATTTTGCCATCTTTCTTACAATAGTGTGTTTGCGCTGTCTAACTCTCTTGCAGTCCTAAGGCAGAAAACAAAAACAAGCAAACAAAACCCCCTAAAGTTATTACATTGGCCTGCCGCTACACTACTTACTTATTTTTACTTAGAAAAATTACATGTCTACAATGATGCTTGACTATCTCCTCATTTAAAATGGAATCAATGACATTCATGAAATATCAGAAACATTGAAGTTTAGAATAATCGATCAGTCTGCAATAAATTCCATTTTGCTTCTGTGTTTGATATTATTCATTTTCTCAAAAAAAAGAAAAAAAGGCAACATATCTTGTCATAGATAGCTCTGCTGAGCAAATGCAGTTCTTCAGACATGCACCTTGTCATACTCGGAATTTCCTCCCACCCTCCTGGCTCCCCTCAAACCACATTCAGGATGTAAACTATTTGCCTTCACTTCAGGATGGGGAAGGAAGTTTTGTTTCCCTTGTTGAGTCCTGGCTTAGAAAGAAAGCAATTTGCCTTAATTAGGCTGCATGCAGTTATGTTTTTATTATGACCTTCTTGCCACCTCTTGCATGGAAACGTGCCTGCTGCTTAAAACAGGTAAGACGTCCACATACTTCACTCATTTTAAGCTCAGCTGGGCTAAATTTTTCCTTTGTAGGTTCTCTTGATAATTTTAAGTTTGACTTACGTGACGTATGGCTTTACGAGAGCTTGGATTTTGAAACTCCTGTAATATTTTAAGAAGGAAAGAATGTATTAACACATCAAATACTTTTTTTCCCTTGCAGATAACAACAGTGACAAAGTTAGTATCAACAGCACTGGAGTTGAATTATGGTCGTTTTTCCTGTTGGAATAACCAGCATGTATTCTTGTTTTGCAAAATTATGGCTCTTACAGAGCTTTATATTTAAATTTTGCAAAACAGCTTCAGCTTTTCTTAGTAACTTCTTAGTATAGTAAATGGTTTTGTCTGCATTGGACATGATGTGATCTTGCTTTCCACTGTGTTACATTTTGCAGCTTTTTTTATTCCACAAAACATTTGTGTGGTGTTTGTGTGTATTGATAAATTCTTGGTGAACCTATGGCTGATTGGTGTTGGTAATACAACTAGTAAATGGTGAAATAGAGTATAAAAGCAAAAATGGTTTGAGGACTATGGAATGAAGGGCCAGATACTGAATTCGTATAACAAAAATAAGAGTAACATCCATATACTGTGATTTGTACATATTAAGGATGATCAATATGATTGAGGTTTTACTGGCTTGTCTTTTCTCCCCTTGCCTCAAGGCTGAGTTAAGGGAGAGCCTGTCTCATTGAATTTTCCTTTGTCTCTGGCACCACCTTGTTGCCTCAATGTGTCATTACTAGTAGACTCTTAAGCCTTAAAAAAGGGACCAGTAAGATCCACAAGAGAAGTCAGCAGCATATTTTGTTTATAATACCACTTTCAACAAATGTGAAAGACTACTTATTTCACTGTGGTAGTTGCTAGAATGCAGTCAACTGCATGTAAATAATTACATTTCCATGTAGTTCCACACCTTTAATTACTGCTTTAATTTTCAGATGTTATTTTTGCTATTAACTGTTTTGATGCTTTACTTCATTTTTCTCTGTACTTCTTGTACTCCATCCTGGAAACACCACTGTCTTTGTTTCTATACCTCTCCCCCTTTTAGTAACTTTGATATGAGATACATGTACTTCACTAATACTGTGTGTCAAAAAATTCAATCTTTTATATAATTTTGTATGATACCTTACACATCGTTCTTTCTTTCAAGTATTAAGTGTTCTTTTAAGCTTAAGGATTTACTAATGCATTCCTTTGAACGGGCCTAATTCTTACTTGTTGACGATTAATAATTTACATCATTCTCATTCATATTTTCCACCTTTCTTCACCAGAAATACTTTGGACATTAAAAGTACAGTGGGGAAGTAGTGGCAAAAATAAAAGTGACTTTTAAAGTTTTGTTGGGTTGTTTTGTTTTGGTTTGGTTTTTTAATTAGAATTGTTATGTCTTAAGAGCTAGTTTTGCCCAGTTGATCTTATGTAGATTATGTAAAAATAAATGTACATTTTAAAGGGTCTTAAAGATTAAAGCTTTGGGATAACAATTGTAGAATTTAGGAGTAATATATATAGCTTGAATCTTCTGTTCCCTTTTCCTAAAGTGATCAGTGCCATTACATGTTCTTTACATCAGTTACTGAAAGCAAAGTTTTAAAACCCTGTATTCTTGCAAATCTGCTAGTGCAGGGATTGGTAGTAGCATGTAGGTTACTGTGGGGAAAATTTCCAGATGAAACGATTACCCCACTTTTTGACTTTCAGAGAGGGTATTGAGCATCAGTATCTCCATGTTATGCTCCAGAACATCGCTACATACACTTTCAGATGGCCTGGTTCGGATCCAGACTTTGCCAAGCGCAAAAGACTTGGCATGTACTAGGTGGCCCTTGCACACAGCTAGTGCTTTGCCTCTTGTGAACCAGGGGGATAACTTGTCGAGGGGCACCTGATCCAAACTAAGTAGACTGCCCTGCTTTACCGAAACAAATTCCCCTCTCATCCCTGTAAGGAAATCGCTGTGAGTTTAATCTAAGTATGGGAGTTCTGTGCTGTGGTTTTGGTGGTAGAATGAGAATATCACTATTAATTGGATTTCAGTGTCCTTTCCCACAAAACTAATTCAATAGAATAATTAGCTGAGCTTCTGTTTCAACCTTCTGACTTTATTTCTTGTTTTCTTTTTTCTTTTTCCTGTTCATGCTGGGAAAACTTTCTCTTGCTGTCTTACTCTGTCATCTCCAAGGAAAAACCCACCCAAACGGTAAAGGCTTCAACATGTAAATGTCTTGATAATACTGTCTTTTACTGTTTCAAATGTTTCAGCAGTGAAACAAGGAAAAATATTTCAGTTGAGTTAGAGTAATTATAAAGCTGTGTTTGGTTCAGAGAACTGAATCTGTGTTCAGGTGTGCCTGTAGAGCTCACTGCTGCACATCTGCATTCAAACGCAGAAGCTGCCTTTAAATGCTGCGAAAAGTCACAGTTCTGCCCTTGTCTTTGTAGCTAGCCCAACCCAGGCGGTCTCTGAAGCTTTTCACTCACTGCTTTCTCCTCCTTAACACAGCCCCCCGCGGAAGCACATTGTGGATACCTATACAGAGTTTTACCACACACCCACCCACAGCGATGCCAGCAAGAAGCGACTGATTGAAGACACCGAAGACTGGCATCCCCGGACAGGCACCACCCAGTCCCGCTCTTTCCGCATCCTTGCCCAAATCACCGGCACTGATCATAGTGAGTAGTTTGGTGTAAACGAAATAAAAGTAATGGCCTTGGACAGATAGGTGTTTTTAAAAGTTGGGGGCGGGGGGGAGATAATAACATGATTCGGTCACATCTCTTGCATTTTTCCCACTTGGATAATAAATCCAGTAGTCAGAATTTTGGTGAGCTCTTTAAAAGAAAAAAGTTTGAGAAGACTATAGTAGGAAAATATTTTTGTAAAACTCCAGCAACTGCTAAATAGTTCAGGCCATATTCATTACTGGACATTATTCCTGGTTGAGTTGAATATTAATATATTCTAGATAAATCTTAAAATTTCCATTTCTACTCCCAAAGATGTGGGCAGATATGTATTTGTTGTTTCTTTCCCCTCCTGTATCACCAAAATGGTAAGGTTCCTGTTCAAATTTAATGCTCCAGAAAAATTAAGGTGTTTTCAGGCATGTAGAAAATCTTTGACAGTCATACAAAAGTATGTGATCTGCAATGATTTAATCAATCAGAAGCATAAATCCATAGTTCCTCAGTTTATTCCCACATCATGTTTCCATTCTCTGCTCATGCTATGGTGTGATTACATGTACTGTGAACTGGAACAGATGATGCAGAGAAGGTCATTCCTAGTCATATAATTTTATGGTAAAACTTCATATTATGCTGTCAGTTATAATTCATTGGGTGAGATCTGTAATGTTGTGTAAAAGCCATCAGAAGTGCCATCAGGAAGTTTGAGCTCAGTCATGTTCAGACTGAGGCAGTTAATGCAGAGGTGATTATTTCATTCTTCTGCTTTTCACAGCTAGTGCTACAATAAAGAAGGCAGTGAGAAATCAGACCCCCTTCCCGGGGGCAGATTTGATTAAATCAACTATTGATTTTCTGGTAGAATTACTCTAGAAGCCAATGGTAACATCTCCCCAAATAAGGATTATTGTCCCTGCATGATAAATCTTCTGAACTTGGACAGTTCCTTGATTGTTTTGTGGTCCTGCGTTGCGCTAGTCTGTTAATGGATCACTGTCTATCTTTGGATTCTCATCATTAATCCTTGTAAGGGCAGAATGCGAGATCTGAACATCAAACAACATGTCATCGAGTACTGATGAATTAATCATGTTGACAAATACTGTAAGAAAGTGACTGCAACTAGGTTTGTCAAATTTAAAATCAGGGCTGGGAATTTACATTATCCCGTGTGCAGTCCTCTAGCACCTTGACGGTTCACAGCCTGGCTGCAGACAGACTCTTGGATTATCACCTGATATAAACCCCCGGATGTTCGTCCAAAAGAAATACCTCCCAGCTTCCATTCATCTTCCCCTTCTCAACTCACCTTTCTCAATGCCAACGTGGAGAGTGGGCCAAGGGAAAGGGCAGAGAGCAGCAGAGCCACCTTTCAGCAATCCTGCTGGCAAAGGGGCTCTTGAAGTTTATAGACATACCTCATTTCCACTGGGGTGTATTTAGAATCGAGGAGTCCTAACGAGCCTTGTTGTAATCTCCTGCTCTGGTAAATGTGTTGGCACAGGGCAGAATCTCACTGTATGGTGGTACCGTGCCTTTGACAATAAAAATTTTCTGTTTTCTTGCAGTGAAAGAACCAGATCGTGAAGCTTCAAAGAAGACTAAGTGAGTTGATGTTTTCCATTTTTATTACTTTTAATACTTTGCATGTCTTAATTCTTAACTGATAGTGTTTGGTGCATTTGTGTGACATCTGGGTGTTTTAAAAATGTTGCTTCTTTTTTTGCCTTCTACTTCAGCATGTAAAAATCAAGATCTTTTTCTGCGTAGACCAACCTTTTAAAATTTGTTGCTGCAGTCCAGTATTAATGCTTGTGCAGGAGTTTGAGACTTTCCGTAAACTTGGACTGATTTGGTTTTCTGTACAAGGTCAGCTTGTTGACGTGTTTTCCTCTTCCTAAATCTAACCAGGCATTTTTGATTTGTGTGTGGATCAGATTGCAAGGCATAGCTGGAAAGTATTACTGTTCTGGACTGTGAACGAGGGTCAGCTGTCTCCTTCCTTTGGGATAAGTTGTTCAAAATGAGGACCAACCCGTGGCTAAATCTAATGGTTCTTGCAGTCAGTGGGAGTTTTTCTACTGACTTTGCCTAACACTAGATCCAAGTTTTGGACAGAGAGAAAGGCAATGTGCAGATAGAAATAGTGCATGGAGATTGCATGCTTGCTTGTGAAACTGCTTAAGACAAACTTTCTTTCTTTCTTTCTTTCTTTCTTTCTTTCTTATTTTTCTTCTGTCACTTCTTTCCACAGGGAAAAGGTTCCCATCCACGTCTTTAGCCCCAAATATACAAAATTACGTGACTGGCACCATGAAGTCTCAGCACGTGTTCTTAATGTCCAGTGATTTTACCCAAGTTGCAAAAGCAAAATACAAACACTTCCTTCCTTTCTTCTTTTCCATCTGCTTTGCAAAAAAAAAAAAAAAAAAAAAAAAAAGAGGAAAAAGAAAACTTATTTCGCTAGCCTTACTGCGAGAGAAATTCTAGCCTTTTCTATACTTTTCTAACACTTTCCTACTGATGTATAAAAAATGAGATGAAAATGTTTTTGTGCTAATCACTAGTTGACAAAAAATACATATTTAAAACAGAACAACTTGGGTGACTGAATCTCCCAACGCGGGGGAGGAGAGATGGCTGTTGCAGTTCTTTTTTTGCCTTAAAGGAGTCATTTGCATTGCTGAGTTTGAGTTACTGTAGGTTGTTAGAAAGCAGAAAATTATGAACAAAAGAATAAGAATTTGTATTACTTTGATTTTGGGGCTGGGGGAAGAAGATGAAGAGGGACTGTATGCACTTGTTTCAAGCTATTGTACTTACCAGGATAATTATCTTGGATTTCACTAGATTTTCAGCAGGTCAATTTTAGAGTGGTTGTAAATGTTTTACAAAGTAGAGCAAGAAGACAGACTGCTTTTAAGCAAATAAAAAATAAATAAATAAAAAAAACCCTCTGATGTTGTGAATCAAAGTGCAAGCTCAATATAAAGATTCTGCTGCTTAAACTAGTAATATGTTCATATTGTGGAAAACTTAGAAAAAAAATGAGCAGAAAGTTGCTGTGTACCTGTAAGAGCTTCAACACATCCTCTAACAAGAACAAGACAAGACAGTAGTATTTATTTATTACAGAGTGAAGCTCATAGGCTTTCTTGTGTTTATAAAAGCTTCATGGCCCTGTGGTTCTCCTGTAAAATAATGTATTATAGTAGCTACACATTCATTAATTTATGCTTTCTGAAGCTTGAAGAGTATTTTAATAAAAGTTGCTTTTATCTTAGCTCTGTCTGTTTTTCTTTCGAGTCTCTCTGACTCCTTGAATAGTCTTCTCATGCACGGAGCTGTAATTTCATTGCACTTTCACAGATTATAGTAAGAGAAATAATTAAATCCCTGCTGTGTTGTAGAAACTATCCAAATTGTATAAAATTACCACAGTAGTACAGGTCCTCATCATGTTAAAAATGGGGTATGAGTTTGTGTTTGACATGAGATTTGCAGAAATCAGTAAAATGATTGACCTTCAGTGGGGGGCCACAGAAGTAAGAATTCTGCTATGTAAAACTTGCTCTTGGCTTTTGCAATGCTTAATGAATCAAAGAAGTTTCAGACCTCAAAGGTGAATTGTAAAGCACATATAAAAGCCCAATCTTTCATAATTGCTTAATGAGAACCATTGCAATTGGTTTGTAGTTTGTGCAGCTGACCTACACGCTTTTCTGATGGAACTGGTCCTGTGAACAGATCGACGTCCACTGCAAATGCTTCTGCAGACTTGGGGGTGGGGGGAGGTGGTGTGTGGGGGTTTTTTTATTCCACAACTTGGAAAACTGAAAGGAATGGAGACCTTTGGAAGCATTTTAAGCTTGTGTTTCCTTTTCAGATGGTTTATACTGCTACACAGTACAGCAGTAGCTTATGCTATTTGTCATTTTATCTTTAGGAAAAGCCAAACAGAAAATGGAGACTTCAGGTAATAGCCAAGTTATCTAACACTAACAGTCACCGATGTGGATGCCTAACAATGCACAGCATAAAGTACAATTAGATTTGCACTGGTAATGATGGACCAAGGCATATCACATCTTACACACCTTTTGGGTTAACTCCTTAGGGATAGTAGGGGAAAATGTTCACTTCAATAATTTCACTAAAGATTGTTTTGATGAGAAGTGCCAATTAGTTTAATCCCCCACCCCGCCATTGTGTAACTCAGTAGCGAGTACTGTGTTACTAAACCCAAGCCTGTTACTGAGTGCACATACACCACAATATAATCGTTTGATAGAATACTCCTTATTAAAGTACGAATGTGAAGTAGTGTTAAAAATGTTTTGCTGGGTTTAAAGAATTTTTAGTGAATAGAAAGGAAGATGGGAGTTTCAGAGGGCATCAATGCAATGAAAACTGTGAAAGGATATCACTTAGACTCTCTGTAAAGTTTTCTTCATAAGGGCAGAATGGTTTGACCTTCAAGTATTTTTACATTTTAGAGATGTCTCTAGGTAATACGAATATCTTCATGTTGGTATTTAACTTACCATTATGTTTATCTGTCTTACCAGCTCTTATCCCTTTGAAGGGTGAGTTGCTTTAGCAAGAAATGGAAGAAAAAGCCTCTCTAAATAATCGAAAGTATAGACGCCTCTGTTTTGATTAAAATTAAACACAGATAGTCATAAGGGCTGTCTATTGAGGATATGAGAATAGTCTGAGAGAGGCTACCAAAATTATTGGTTTCCTATAAATTCATAGTAACAAATCACTAGTTGCAAAAACATTTTTTGAATGTGTGAAATGAATTTCATTTACTGTTTTAAAGATGTCATCTCTTTGCCCAATATCCCCATTGCACAACACTTGTTGACATTAAATTTTGGACTTTGTTATTGTTTCCAAAACAATGGACTGCTTTTCCATTTGCATGTGGATAACATGCCCTGGCTCATGTCTGATTCCCAGCATAGATCTGATCTTTGAAAAAAAATATTCTGAGTGGTTTTTGATATAAATGACATAAGCTTACATTTAAGAGATCACCTGGAAGGAAGAATATGACAAACAATGAAATAGAAACCTCTCTTCCATCTGTAATCTACAGATAAATATCCCAATCTAATAATATCCAACTTTTCAGGCAGGCATTATCCAAGACAAATGCCTTGTGGATTTTTTTTATTATTGTTTATCCCTAAACTGTAACCCACTAGGGATTTTTTGTGTGGATAAAACATCAGCAGCTGGAAGGACAGGAAATAGAAGTGGAAAGCCCTCTCTGAAATATGTAAATTGCAACTCTTAAACCAGTTACTTAAAGCTTAGAAAGGCAAAGTCTAGCCTTTATGTAAAGTTTACTTATGTGTTTTAGTAACTAATTAGTTCTAATTCTGCGGCACCCTATCTCCAAGTATGTCTTAGATGTTCACTTTTAACCATCTCCTTTTGAGCAACCAGGTACAGATTTCATTTTGGCCTTAAATTATAGAGTCAGTTCATTGTCCTGGGTGAGAGATGTGTCTGAATTTTCCAGATTTGTAGTTCAGCTAATCCATAGCCACTGGAAAATATTTGTCCCATTCTTGGTCAGTCCTGAAACAACCTGTCATAAATAATGTATTTATTTTTTTCCCCCCTATGTCATAAATATCTGTAAAGCATACCTGCAGATCTACCTAATGGAGCAGGAGCCCAGGATACCTGTATTAATCTGAATAAAAACTCTGTAGCTACGCAGACTTTGGAGATGCCACCTGTACCAGAATTTCCATCTGCACCTTTACCACCTATGAGGTCTGCTCCCTCGTCATTCCTAAGTCTGTTCAATAATTTTCAGCACTTAAGGCTCCCTTGACTTTATTAAGATACTTAATTCTGCATGCTAATATTTAAAAAAAAAAAAAAAAAAAGGCAGCATTGCCTACTACTGTGGCTAATTTAGTCTGCTCAAAACTTGTGGTTGTGATTGCTTTCTACCTCGTAGTTTACTTTTGTATTTGTGTATTAGTGAGATGTCTCACAGGTGCTTTTCCTCAAGTAGAGGGCTTTAAGACAACAATTTCTAGATTTATTTTTTTTTCCTATCACAACTGAAAAAAAGAAAGGATATGGAAAAAATATTGAGAAATATATAGTCTAACCTTCACAAAACTAATGCCCTAAAAAAGTTGCAGCAAAAAGTGTATATAACTTTGGGAGTGAATCCCCCTAGTACTTGTCTGTTTCTTTTCCAGTATTTCCTAAAAGTTTTCCATTGCATAATGTAATACTAAACGTATGTGTTCCATCTTTGTAAATTTAAAATACTACTTGGCTTTCTGAGTTCATAAGCAGCAGGACACTTCTCAACCTTCACTAAAAGTGTGACACTTCCTAAGTGTATTGTGCATCATTTTATCGCCCTATTTGTGTTTTGCTATAAGCTCCATGGTTTGGTTTTTTTTTTTTTTTTTCCCAATCTACTAACACTTCCATGCATAGTGTCTTCTGTTCAGCATACTATTTCAATGTGGATTAAAAACCTCTTTCTCCATGTGTCTCCATTTGCTTTTGTTACTGTGAATGGAGTGAAAACGGTGCTAGACCAGAACGTGCAGCTGCTCTTTTGCCGATAGCAGAGTCCTCCCCTGGCAGTGTCCCCTCTCCCAGACTTTCTGAACACGTTGCTGCAGCAGATCCTGGGAGGTAAATCATTCGGAGGGGGTTTTGCTTCAGTTAACAATCTATCTATATGTTGTTCTAGTTTAGATTTGTCTGTCTTGGGAGAGAGAGAGGGTTGTCTGTCATTCACTTAAAATAAAATCTATTAATCTGCCATGACTAGGGATTTTCGTGGAACTGGTAGGAGGGAGAAGGAGAAGAGAAATGAAATAAAGCTGAGCTGATTCATGAAGTCTCGTGGATACCAGTTAAAATAAGACACAATATTTAGTGTGTGTTGGTATGTTGTCAGTGGGTATCCACCCTATCACCTGGATGGAGTAACTTTTCAGTGGTCTAAACAACACCAAAGTGAATTCAGGTTTCTTCAACACACAGAATAGTGCCTTTAAAAATCTATAAATAATTTTTAAATAAGTGGATTATTTCATTCATAGCACTATGTGGTGCTATGATGCAATCAAAGAAAACTAGATGATTATGTGGCAAATTTCCTGTCATTGGCCTTGGATAGCTTCACTGGCAACTTATCTTGGCAGATCAGTGATGTTTTGGAAGTCACAGTAATTTGGAGGGTTATGATGCTATTATTGAAGGTCAATAACATTTTCTGATGGCTTGTGTTTCATAGTGCAGGAGTGGTTTTTATTTCCGGGTAGGTAGTGTTCATTACACATGCAGAAGCAGAAAGTTACAACACAAAACAAAGCTGGTCCTTTAAAAATGAGAATTGAATGAACAGTGCCTGGTCTTGCCAGGCCCCTAGACGGACTTGTCCTTGCGAAAAACATACAGGAATATACTATTGCCCATACCTGTGTGGGCTTTCTGCAACTAGAAATCTAATACTAAGATTTGGGATTGACGGTTTCCCCTTTAAAACAATAGTCTCAACCAGCTGAGAGAGATGAGGTCAAACCTCACAACAAAACATGTCAAGTCTGTTTTGTTGCAGTGGCCTTTGAAGGCTTTTTTGATGTCTGGGAGAAGAGGTACCTTCATGAGCTAATGTGAGATTAGTCAGGAAGGGATGGTGGGTGATGACAGAGGTTTGCTTGGACAGCAGGCCAGTACCTTCATGGTAAGCTTTGGTTTGAGCCAATACAGAAGAGAAGATTTGGTTGAGGTGGTTTCAGCAGCACGTTCTCTTAAATCCCACAAAGCAGATGGGGTGAGTAGTTATGACTCAGCAAAGATGAAGAATACACAGAAAAGGTGTATGGCAATATTCATGGTGTGGTTCGTTTTGTGTGGTTTTGGGTTTCGGGTTTTTTTAGGGAGGGGGGAGGGGGGCGGGGGGCAGCTGAGCAGAAAACCTGGGATGAAAAAGGCAGGGGGAAAAGTACTGCTTCAGTAATGGATTTTCATATCTACCAATGAAACTCTAGTATGATTACACCTGCTGAGCTGCAGGTGCCTTGCAGATACTACTACAACTACCGTGTTCTGAGTACCAAGGAGTTCTTTCTAAATTCTAGCTCTGGATCTGTGTCCAGGGAAACAAAATTTAAATCTACTCTCACTCAAGACCTATGGCTCTAAGTTTATTATTTGGCAAAATTAACCTAGCAAAAGAGCAGCTTTAAAACTAGCCACAGGAAATCAGAAAGGACAGCTACGTTCATTGTGGTTCAGGATGAGTGCCAAAGTGTTTATACAAAAAGTCAAAAAAGTAGATGATGAGTATTTTCTACTCAAGAAGGGCAGAAATCTGAGCAGCTTCTGCAGACCTGTAGAAGGAAGGATTAGCATTGAATGTGGGAAGGAGAACATAAATTATTTAACAAAGCTATGTAGTCTTGATTCTCTCCTGAAATCAGTGTAGCAACTATGTTTGGGGTTTATGTTTTGTTACTGACCTGATGTTGCTGCTTTTTTATAACACCCTTTGGGGTGGGAAATACACCCAAAGCTGATCTCCAACCCCCCTTTTTTGTAAAACGGCAGCTATCAGAAATCCATATGGAGCAATTGGTGTGTCCCATGTCAGACTTTTAGTAAAGCAGAATTGGGCCATCCGCAGGTCAGTAGACTTTTGCCACTAAAGCCCTGCATTTGTTGGTGACTGGCATAGGTCTTTATTTTCCTAGTGGGCTCCATCTTGTTTTGGCTGGAGCTCTCTGATTTGTACCACCCACTACTGAACCACCAAGAAGGAGAAAGAGCTTGCTGTGAAATGTATGAAGGATCTGGATTTGATTACTGGATTAAAGTTAGGTTTGCTGCTTATTAGGCAGACTTCATAATATAAAGCATAATGCTTTTTTATTGTAGTTTTAGTTCTTTATTGAAAGCCTAAACTAGTCATATGGTGATACAGCCAACTACTGTAATTTATAGTGTATTATTACTCAATTTCATACATGCAATGTCCTCCTATAAGTTTAACAAAATATTTAAAAGCAATTACAGCCTTTCCAGAAAGCTGCAGAAAGTCATCTTAAAAAGTCATCCTGGCAACTTTAGACCATGTAAACCACAGAATCTGGCACTTCCTGAGAAATATATAACTAATATAAAGCAGATCCAGTGCCAGCAAGTCTTTAGATTGCTCTTTTATTTAAATGCTTTTTACAGTAATACAGACCTACTTTTATCTTTTCTTTCAGTGGAATTATTCCTGATAGTCATAAATACAAAGACTTAGTATTAAATAGTAGGTATTAATCCTGATTTTTGTTGAGCACTTTCTGATTAGTGGACAGCCAAGAATATTCTCTGCAGAAATTGTAATCTCCAGGAGTAATTTCTTCCTCTTTTTCTAGCTACTGCCAAAGCAAGTGAAAAATGGAAATACAATGACTATGTATTTATGTATGTATGAATCAGATTTGGAGTCAGCTTGCTCTCCCTTTGGAGCGTATACCCAGTGTGTGATTTACTCCCTTTCTCCTCACCTTCTTCAAGGCCCTTTTTATGACTTACAAAGCTTCACAGAGATGCTGTGTGAAGTTCTGGAGAACTTGAGGGCAGCTCCAGGAAAGGGTATAATCTGTGCATACCCCTGTTCTGTCATGAATTGTTGTAACTGTTGTTGTACTCTCCTCAACTCAGCCAGACCTCCTTTTTGGCAGGTTTGACATTTCTACATCAATTTTCCTAAACACCTTCCCTCGGTTGTAGTGATCATGCAAAAGGGAAATTGCAAAGACAGGAGTTGCTCATTTAATTGGCAAATGAGCATCAGGCTGGGGAGAAGAGGAGGTCTCAGACTGACCGAACTAAAACTGTCAGCTTTCATGGTTGTCTTGGTTTGGTGACAAGCAAGAGGATGTAAAATATGGGGGAAAAAATATTGCTTTCCTGTGGTGAATGTTACTTGTTCTTCTGCTTTCTTTTACTTCTGAGAACTTTTGTTTGAGAACCCTTTGGAAGCCTTACCCAAGCGCGCACCTCATCACCCTGCAATTGTTCAGGTTTTAAATACCAGCAGCCAAGTAGCCACAGTGTCTAAAGTGTCATCTACTTACACTAGGTAGAGTTTCTTATATACTGATTGTGCTCTCTTTCAAGTTTGTTGTCTATTTTTTAATGACTTTCAGCTACCCAAATGGTTGGTTTTTGTGTTTAAACAAGCCTGGTTCTAAGCTCTCAAGCTTCAGCTGTAAAAATGCTCCAAAGAACCAGCTTCAGCATGGTCTGATTCCTAGGGGATGAATATTTGGTTCATAGGGAAGACAAAAAAGCCCTCACGTGCTATTTCTTGTTCTTAACAAAAGATTGAAGAACACCAGCTGGAAAGAGGTGTCCATTACTGTTCAGTATTTTTAATCAAATGAGAGATTTCTTCTCCATATGTTGTCTCATTATAATTGCTTGTGAATTAACATCAACTAGGAAAATAACTGCGGAGTTGCCTGCTCCAGATGCAGCAAGCTTTTTGACAGCTGATAAAGCAAAGTGTGCTGTGGCCAAGCAGACCCCCGAGCTCCCCCTGCTCACCGTCACGGCCGTGCGGCTGCCTTCTGCAACCCCACCTGTGGAAACAGCCCTTGGGCTGCCTCCTGCTCCTGCCAGGTACATCCAAGCCAGCTGTTTTTAAAAAGGCATGATCAGAAACTATAATTTTATAATTTTAAAAAATAATTTTATAATTTATTTTTTACAACTTTATAATTTTATGATTAATTTTTTTATGATGATGCTGTCAAGATGGAGCAGCTTACAGGTATCTGCTGACCATCATGCTGCTCTGGAAATTTGCATAGCAATTAGAAATTTGAGTAGCTTTTAGGCAAAATTTAGAAAAATGATTCAAAGAGAAAAGCGGCCCTTAGATGGAGGCGGAGAAACCAGTCATGGGTAGGTGATTCAGTTGGAAGGTGACTTTGTTGTCAGAAGTTGGTGACGTGGCGTGAACATACAGTGTCAAAGTGCGGAAGAAGGTTTTTGGGGGAAGGCACAGTAGAGTGAGCACAACGTATGATGCTTTGCTATTCCACGTTTTATTCACCTGGCTTTCAAAGGTTAGTCACCCTTGTCATAAAATGTGTATTTTTGAATTGTCCAGTAGCCTGAAGTTTTTGGAGGAGAATAAAAGCATTAACTTGTGTAGCGACGGGACATCCAGAATACAGTGTTTACCAATAGGGAAAGAGTGAGCTTCCCTCAGTAATTAACTCTGTGGGATATTAAACCATACCTCTTCTGTTTCTTCTGGGTTTGTTTTTTGTTTGTTTGTTTGTTTTTTTATGGGTAAGGAGGGCTTTTAAAAATCCTTAAATGAACTCCTTCTGAGCTTTAGTTAGCATTGCCAGAGGTGAATAAGTGTTTGATTAATGACTTTACTTCTCTTGCTGCTTTTGGGCAGGCACGATGCATCTCTGCCTACTCGCGAAACAAATTCTTTCAATAAAATCTCAAGCTGGCAGTCTAAATCATCAGTAAGTCATACAAGGTAAATCTTTTAAGGTATATCTACAGCAGACTGCTAGGTGTAAGCAAGGTCTTCAGGCAGAGTTTTTGCATTTAAATCTGAGAAGTGGTATAAAGTATAGTTGTGTAAGTGTTTGGAGTGTTGATTTCTGAAATTATTTTAAAAAATACACAGCAATTCTGGGGATAAACTTGAAATTTTAAAATAAGAGCCTGAGTTACAGATTCACCACTGTAGAAACTATTTTGGAGCCAGTCTGGTTTTTCACTTTTTTTTTTTTTTTTCCCATTCACATTCTTCCCAACCCAGATAAATAAGTAGGGGAAATGAAAAGGGGTGAGGAGCGCACTGAATTTGGTAAAGGTGGCTAAGAATAGACCTGCTGAAGTTATATCAGCAAATATTCCAAAGTTTTCCATGTTTATTATTTATTATGAAAAAGAAGAGAAGCTAAATGATTTTCAGGGCTTTTTCTGTCAGGACCGTGGAGACTTAGGTGAATCTGCAGGGAGTGTCCTGGGCCCTCATTCAGTGGGAATGACCCAGGGGGGCGCGACAGAGTCTGGGATGGGGAAGATGAAAGCTGGTAGATGCTGAATGCTGACTTGATGAGGGGAAAGTTTTATTTGTGGGTGAAATCAAAACTACTGTTTTCTAGATGAGTATTCAAGTGGCTAATACATTGCCTGACGTCTCTGTGAGCTGGGAACCTACAACTGCGTAACTTTCCAGCAGTTAGTGTGGTCCGGTATTGTGCTGTGTCTCTGTCAATCTTTCCTGCTTTCTCTGTTTTCTCCTCTGTTGGCTCAAAGCTTTTGTGCTAGAAAAGTACTGCTGGAAAATCCTTTGGGACGTCTGCCCAAGTTTGGACCTGCTCCTCTTCCCGTTCTTTCTCCTTTCAAGCAGAGATCAAAAATTAAGAGCATGGCTGCTGCTGCCGTGTCTGCTGCCGTTGCTGTCCGGGCCAGGTAGATACGAACTTTAAAAGCAACATTTTATAGCTTGGTTTAAGAAAGTTCAAGCTCATACAAGAATAATCGGTCCCTGGCAGGGTTGCAAAATCAGCTCTTTCACAATAGCGTGGTGGGCAAATTGTTATAATGTGCCCAAGGCTCCCTTGCCCTATTTTTAGCTTAGCTGCAGACTGCTGCTCTGAACCTTGGTGAGTAATTCTATGTTTCTTATCCTCATGATACCTGTTTTATGGTTCAGTCGGTAAACTAACTGTAAATAACAATTTTGTTACATAGGTGACAAAGAATAATCTGCATTTTGGAGTAACTTTTACATGCTCGAAGAAAATAACTCTCTGAGTTCCATCTAAATCTTTACTGCATTGCTTTTTATAAAGGCTTACTTAGACCAGTGGTCTCAATTATTTTGATGATGTATTCATATCAGTAAAAAATTTTTGAGCATGCAATATATGTATATTTATGTATTTCTAAATTATATAAAAGTCCTAATGTACTAATACATTATGTACATTATAAAACATACCCAAGAGCAGAAATTAAAAAAGGATGTGAAAAAAGGTGAAATAAACACTATTTTCTATTTTACTTTATTAGTGATAAAAATAAAGTAAAATAAAAAAAATTCTTCTCACACCCTAATAGGTTGTCTTGTGCACCCCTTGTGGTGTGCGACCTCCACTGTGGGGACTGCTTAGTTAGACATAATTTCTACATCAGTTATCCTAGGTTCAGTTTCTCCATACTGCTACAGAACTTACAGGCTTTTCGTAAAGGGCTTTTGGGTTTTCAGTGGTCCCAGCCAACTTGATCTTTGTTTGGTCACCTAGTTTGTTTACGTGGTCTTTTTGAACGCTTGCTAGACTCTCCGAACCTAGTGTCTACCGCTCGCTCTTGGATGCCCTGCTCATCACGCCTGTCACTAAGCCTCCTCTGCAGGCCATCGGGCCCTCCAGGAAGTCCACAAGTGCTCTGGAGTTGCAAAAGAGCAAGAGGTATTGTCCGAGTGTGGTGCACGGTTGGCACTTAGGACTCGCAAGAAACTGGCTTCTCCTTCAAAGCCTGTTTTTGTTGTCTGCACGCTTGAAGCAGCCTGCCTGTTGTGGTCTTTGGCACGAGGTCACCAACCCCAAATCCTACTGGTTTCACGTCTTTGCAGAACTAATCTGCACCCTGGCCCTGCCAATGGTGTTTCTGCAAGCCCACCGTACTAAGCAAAGGTTTCCTCGCTGGCATCAGGTGCCCTTCTGAGAAACACGGTGCTGTTTGTGTTGCGTTGCGAACCTCCGAGGGAGGCACCGTCACTCTCAATAGCCGCCTGGAGAAGAAAGAAGACGCTCTGGCTTGAAACCTCTATCCAGGTGAATTATTTGCAACAATTCCTTGGGCAAGTAACTGGCATGTTAGGCTGCGAGGGTGCTCTGGGATCAAAGAGCTGCTATTTTTCAAAGCTTACTTTTAATGTGTAAAATCAAATAATTGGCATGCGGAGCAAATAACTGTTTTAAAAATTATTTGCTGTCTAGGCCCTTTGTTCCAGTGCTGATTCTGTTCAGTGCACAGGACTTTTTGTTCTCGTTTCCTGACCACAGCTATGTTAATGCTTGCTTCTGTGGAAGGATGCTTTTATGTAATTGACTTCAGCCTCAAAGGCGGAAATCTATTTGGTTATTTTACAGGACAGTACGTATTAAGTTGTACTAAGGAAGAAATAATTTGTGGGTTTTCATGTACTTATTTGCATTTTCAGAAGAGTAAAACCCTTCTAGAGATAAGGCCCAATTATAAGTAGAGCTAAGATCCACTTGATGTAGAAACTTCTGTTGAGTAAGAAGTATTAGTTCTTTCCCTCCTGTTTCATGGCTTCCAACGTGACCTCAGTCACTAGAAAAGGCTAAAGTAGCCTAACCTTGTGGAGGGGAAATGGTAGTTATTAGATACAAACAGACAATCTGAAGTTGTATCAAAATTTCTAACTTTGTGGCATATCCACTTTAAAAAGAAAAAAAATATTAACAGAATTATAGTGATATAACACACCCTTAAATACTAATTTTCTTTTTGCCACTGAATGACACTTACTAGGAAATCTTTTTTACGTATGTATCCAAAGGGAAAACCTCTCCAGGGGATCTGATACCTGTGCACTTCGGGTGAAGTCCAGGACATGCTGCCAGCAAGACTTTATTCTTTAGCTGTGGTGGTTTTTTGCTGATACTTTTGTAGAGCCAATAATGGTGGTGAAAGTGAATTCCCTGACTTGCCTTTTGTTTTTTTACTTCACTCACTAATGTGCATTGTTATGGCATAAGCTGCAAATGAAGGTAGATTGTTACAAGAAGGGAAACATTCCCTTCCTGACTCTGAAACTGGCTTTATGTTTATCCGTTGTTTGCTCACTACATGGGGAGAAACTCTCCGTTTTGAAGGCTTATTTTTGGAGATGCAAACACTTATTTCTGCTAGAAAGTTGAGATTCCCAAACTGGCTCCGTTCGGTTGCTGTCCCTTATGAGTACATGGGTCTGTTGGGAAAGGCAAGGAAGCAATGGAGAACTTCTTTTGTCCTGCCATAGTTAAAGTGCAGGTTTGGAGGTTTTTCTCTGTTTTGCTCTTCCAGCGGGCAGAGCTGGAGAGAGATGTGCTGGGGCCGGAAAGTCTACTGGGAGTACAGAGACCATATAAGCCTGCCCAAAAGACCTTATCAGTATTGGATATATCAAGATCCAGGTTGAACAGCTTGAAAAATACATCCATAGATTATTAGGGTGTTTCTAATGTTATTTCTAAACTTGTGAAAAATAAATTTTCTCTTAAACCATTGTAATAGCCAGGTTATCCTGGTTCAGGTTGCTGCATATGGGTTGTGGCATAAGGCTATAACGGGAAGCTTATGATTTTCAGGCTGTTAGGGACATCCCAAATAGGGTGTGACCTAAAATTTGGGAAATGTGATGTAACTACCATTAGTCTGAGAACATTATGCATAAACGGCATTTTTAAAGGATTTTTCCCAAAATAACTGGTGTTGATCTGAAGATACCATACAACATACCAGGGTAATGATTTCTGTTTTCCTTCCTATCACCTTGAGCTGCCAGCGCCGGTAAGGAGGAAGGTGTTGCCAGTAGATGGAGCTGTAGAAATGAAGCTTAGTGCTGCCTCATCCTAGTGGATAAAGGAGCATAGCCTTATTGTATGGCTTGAGAAACATGAAGGAAAAGGAGATAAAAGAAGATAAATTATGCTTACAATTTACTGTCAGTAAGTACATATTCTCATTTAAGTTCAACAAAGATCAAGCAAAATTAATCACTTATGTCAGAAAAAAAAAAATGTAACAGACTTCAGAGAAATGACCCCAATGAGTGTGAGAAACTAGATGTTAAAATGTCTTTGCATTACTGTCCATCTAATGACATATTGTAATATGTACACGAATGTAATGCTGAAAAAGTATTTTAAATGGCAGCTCACTTCATGCCACAACACAAGAGTTGATAAGGAAGGAGATCTGAAATCTTATGTCCCATAACTAAAAAACAACTGGGTCAACCAAGAAAGCCAAGTAAATAAGCTTAAACAACTTTGGGGTTTGTGTTTTCTGGCTCTATCTTGTATAACTTTCATGAAAAGGTAGTGAATCTATTTTACCAAGGTAGCTTAGGCTTATTGGCATTATCTCTGGGGAAAAACTCAAGAAGGTTGTAGCTATAGCAAAAGCAGGGGTTTGATTTTGTTCTGCAGTAGGGTTGCTCCAAAAATATTTCCCTTCTCTTCCTCTCACTTTACTGTCTCTGTTCCAAAAAGCTGGCTGTCTTAAACTGCTCAGTACTGGGTAGCTGCCAGAGAACTTGACCTTTTCCTGACTTAATATCTGTTATTAACTGGCCTGAAGTGGTGCTGAACACCACACATTTTCTTCCCCTACCAGACTCCTCAGAAATGGACTTTTTTGTTTGTATAACAGCCAAGAATTCTTTCACTAAGCTGTGTTCATCCTGATGGCAAGGGAGATAACCTTAAGTTTGTTGGGGTTTGTGTTTTTTAACACATGACATATAAGCAGCAAAGGAAATGATGTATTTAATATCTTGCAGTTCCAAGAATTGCAGCTCTGCCCTAAAATTAAATTGCATTGCAAAAATGCTGTGAAATTTTGGGAGATGCTAGCAAGAATGGGCATTGGCATGGCTTTCGCTTTATCTACCTGACACTATGCCATGTACAATTACTTGAAAAGAGGATAGTCTGGCCTTGTGAGACAAATGGTGTTGACTCTGAGAGAATACTGACTCTGAAAGATGCTTTGAATTGCTTTTGTGTAGAGCACTGCTTACGGAAGGGTTACATACTTCCTCATTGTAACTTGATATGAAAATACCTCCACCCACACATACCTCTGCTCTTTCTTTTTATTATTTTATTTTGCATTTTCTTCTTTCTTGCAAGTTATTGGAACACTGCTAGGTTAACACAAAATGTAAATACTGTTTCAAAAAGCTGACTGAGACCATGGGTTTGCAGTAGGGGTGGGAACAAGGTCAGCACTCAGTATTTCTTGTCTGCTGTTTCTCTATTGTTACATCAGAAAGCCCTTGCAAAAAGGCGTATGTATTTCCCCTGTTCATGCGGTTTTGTCATCATTCTCATACCTGGCTTTTTCTGGCCTCCTATATATGTCTTCAGCTAATGTGTATTTTGATACTGGACAAAATACATCCTGTGATGTCTACAACTTAAACAACATAGCTTAAAACAAGAAACTGAGATCTGAGATACAAGTTTTATCTCAGCTGTGCTAATACCTTGCTGTAAAGCTTTGGAGAAGCATCTGTGTAAGAGTTTACTTGGTCTTAAGGCAGACAAATCGTTCTTCTCTTACTTTGAAGTTGCAAAGTTTCTTTAGTAGAAATGTTTCAACAAGTTCATATCAAAAATTTCTTTTTTTTTTTTTTTTTTTTTTTCCCCTTCAGTGCTATATCAAGCACTGCATGTATATTTTAGAAGCCATTTATTCAGGTTTCTGTGGTGTGCTGGATGCCTGCTTGGGGTTAACAGACAACCAACAGGCAGCAATGTGTAATGCAAGGGAAGTCTTACTTTTTTGTTAAACTGTTTTGGGTTTAGAAGCCATGAAGCAGAATCAAGGCTATCATATTCCACTTGGCTGTGCCAGAAACCAAGAAGAGTGATTTGCTCACATCTTTTCTTCCCCGCCCCGCCCCCGCC
>JANHGO010004689.1:0-24475 GCA_024606505.1 Aquila spilogaster | reverse complement strand
CCTGTTTTGCCATTCGAGACATGCTCACGCGACCCACATTATGCGAGCAGCGGGCGGGCACAGAGTTGAAGCCGGAGCGCTGCCCCCCTGCGCGGTACTACCGCAGCTCCACGGGAGAGACCCCGCGCGGTGCCGCCCGGTCCGGCTCGGCTCGGTTCGGATGCGGCCATGGGTAGCCGCTTCTCCAGAATCCCCGCGCTGCCCCGCGGCGGGCAGAGCCGGCTGCACCGCGCCCGTCATCACCACCTCAAAGGTACGGCTCGGCCGGCACCCCGTGGCACCCCGAGGTGGGATGGGCACCCGGGCAGGACGGAAACCCTGGGCCGCGCGGGGACCTCGGTTTGGGATGAGCACCCATCGCACCCCTGGGCGCTGCGAGATAGGATGCCCTATGCCTGGCACTTCATGCGCGGGTCCCCTTCATGTGCAGCCGCGCCCCGGGAAAGCACGGGAACAGCGTGTTGGAGGTGACAGACCACCAAAGTGTCTCCAGGTGTTTCCCTGTGAAGGACTCCTTTGCTTTGGCATCTTTTCTGGGGGCTTCAGAGAGATATCTGTGTGGAGTGGGGCTGTCAGTCCCGTGTGCAGGAGGGCAGGGGATGTCTGGGGCACCCTGCCCAGCTTGTGTAGTTATTCTGAAATCCCTCTGCTGAAATCCTGGAGCGCATCAGGGCCCAATCGGATGGGGCTGACTTCTATAAGACGAGCAAGTGGGAGTGACTGCCAAGGTCTCCTCTGTCCCTGCCCTTTTTTTGCCCCCTTTTGCTGTAGCAGAAAATAATCTGCCCTTCTGGAAGGGGATCTCTTGCACAGCAGTGCGCGCTGTGTGTGTTCAATGCGACCTTTTGTTAAGCACGTTTTTGCAGCTGAGACATAGAACAACAGGGGGAGAGGATGTCTGACATCCTAAGCAAGGAGTAGGGCAGGTGCTGTTCCCACAGCTGTTACAGATGGTCAGAACTTGTTGCACCTTCCCTGATGTTGTGGAATTTGCACCCACCAGTGTGGGAAATAGGGATGTCGGTATTCTCCTCGTTTGTACTGTGCTTCTTTGATATGGTCTGTGAGAGTGGAATGGGTTAATGATGAGCTGGCAACTGGTTGCCACACAGAGGGGTTCTCTGGTTATCCTTCCCTTCCACCTCTCTGCTCTCTTTCTCTGTGCTTGGATGGTAGACAGCAGTTGTGTGAGCTGAGGGTGATTATACCATGGCTTTCTTAATGGCCATGTGAGGAGATGTGAGGAATGCTTACTGTTCTGCCACAGACAGTGGCTGTGCTTAAAATTAAACCTGCAAGGAGAGGGTATTGAACTCTACACAGTGAACCTTCATTCTCTGTCAGTGCAAACCAGAAGGTACATGCAATGCTGTAGTAGCTGGTGTGCAATTGTAAAGTGCCAGGGAGGATTTATCTCCACGAATCGTGCTGTCAGCTGGAAGTCTTTCTAGAGCAACCTTAAGCAGATAAGAATTTATAAACTGGAGCCAGAAGGGACACTGCCACTTAATCCATTATCAGTGGCTTACGTGAGCTTTCCAAGATGCTCTGCATGGATCACTTCACTAGGGGTCTGTAGGGGGACTAATGGCACTCTTGTTTGTCTTGTTCTTCCTTTAATTTCCATTTTAATTAAATTCCTACCTGTGCCAAGGCAGCAAGGAGAAATATTCCCTATTTGTAATGTAGCAGAACAGTGAAATCGTTTTAGTTTCGAGTAAAAAGTTAGCAAGATGCCTTTGTTATAAAAACCAAGTGACTGCCAGGGACAATATGTGCCTTTTCTGTCTTTTTTGAAACCAAACTGCCTCAGGTCCTACATTTAAATGCAGAATAAACAAGTCTGATTGGATCTGACAGGTTCCTGTAAAATGGTCTGGAGGCAGAGCAGTGAAAGTACGAATGTCACACAGTCGTGTTACAAATCTGCCATTTAACATTTTGTAATGTGCATTTTAATTGAACCTCCCTGGTTCTGCCCTCGGTGTCTGGCTATGTGCGAGGGACACGGAGCTTTGTAATGTGGTCACCGCAGAGCACTCTCCCACTTGGTGCCAGGGCTGACATAAGCTCCTTCTGGCTGAAGAAGCTGTGGCGGCACTATGGTGATCTGGGGGCTGTGAAGTCAGCTTCTGCCTTAGGTGTTCATCTCTGCTGTATAAGAAAACCTCCGTACCAAGTAGATCTGCTTCCCATGTATATAAACTGAAAGTTTATATACCTTTCCCTTCCTGCGTGTTCTGCTTAAAAACATTGCTCTTTAGTTGAGCAGGTCTTCTGAAGGCCACGCGATGCTTTTGGTGGTACTGAAGGCATAACAAACATAGAAATTAAATCTGGAACTCCAGGCTGATGGTTTTAGAGCTGCTTTCAGAGCTGGGCAATGCTTTAAGATGTGATCTGCCCAGTCCTTTTATAAAAGGGCTTTGCGTTGCTGTTCTGCAGAAACCACTAGATGCAAGGACTGTCAGACCTCTTCCAAAGCACTCAGTCACCCTCAGTGCTGGTGTCACCATTGTGCCTGTGGGTTTTAATCGTAGAAATGCAGAGTGGCTGGGTTGGAAGGGACCTTAAAGCCCACCCTGTTCCAAACCCCTGCTGTGGGCTGAGTGCTCCCCACCAGGCCAGGGTCCCAGGTGGCCTTGGGCAGCTCCAGGGATGGGAAGCCAGTGTGGAGACAGTGAAAACTAAGGTCACTGGAACAGGAGACATCCAGAACTTCAGCTGTTCAGATGCCACAGCCCTGAGCAGGTGTTAGCCGTAAAGTTAACAGCCAGTGGCTGGAAGGAGGTCATCATTTGATGGTATAATGATGAGACTGAAGTGAGATTATTGTCAGTGTTCCTGTGAATTCTTCACTTCCCATAATGCAGATGTAGCTGTTTCCTTGGGGTGACAGAAGGCGATCCATTGTATACTTTCTTAATGAGCAAAAGACTGTGATTATCTGATAACAATCTCCTTATGATGTAGACTGATAAACTCCAGCAAATATTTGCTCTCCACCCTCTCTGAAGCGTTGTGTTTGCCACCAAACAAGGTGTGTGTGGCTGTTTGGTGTGGAACACGGAGTATGGGCTGCGTACCCTCTCTGGGCTGTGGTGTTGCTGTTCCAGGACGCTAGGAATGCCTTTTTGCTGGTTCTCAGGCCAGAGGTGAAGTGTGGGACCTCAATTCCACCTCCTGGGATCTGTGGGGACGTGGCTTTATATCCTCATTTGTCCTCTATGTCCTCAGCTGTAAGGCTTAGCCGGTTCTGTGGACCGCAGGTCGATATTACATCATAGAAACTAAGAGGCATTACTGTCTGCTCTCTTCAGTCCTCTCCTCCAGCCTGCCAGGCAGGTTTGCTGCTTTTTCTTGAGCCTCTTGTTGCCTCGGAAGGCTGCTCTCCATGGTGAGTGACAGCCTGTGGGATTCCTTCCTATCATTTTTCTCATGGGTTAATGCACCTGTGATATTTATGCAAAAGAATGCATGCACTACAGTTGAGACAGCCCGAGGTAGTCAGAGACGCTCTTCTCAGCGTTGACTGATTACTCATGGATTATTCTCTATTATTTGCATGGCAGTGGCATCTGGAGGCTCCCGTGGAGATCTGAGTCATGCTGTGCTGGGTGCTTCTGTGGTCCCTGCCGGAAAACTGGTCTGTACATGCTGCTCAGATAACTCTAACTGATGTGCCTGGGTGATCTCTGTAGGACTCTCTGAGGTCTGTGTCTCCAGAGTTCCCTGTGAAGCAGGCTGATACCTTAGTGGGACAGTCCTGGCCTGTGGAGATGGCAGTCATGATGATATGCCTTATGGACTTATGTAGTTTTTGCCTGCATTTTTGCTCTTGCTGTTCTGAATGTTATGTGTCTCAGTGACACATAAATAAGTTGGACATTTTTCTCCTTTCTCTGGTATTTTATGAGTCTCTGAAATAAATGCAGAAGATAGCGATCTGCCTGGTGTACACATTGTAATAATTAGATGTTGTTGACAGGAAAGAATATTGCACTGCCAGCTCTGTTTCTTGCACTTGCAAGATAAAACCAAGTGGAGAGTAAAAGGGCATGAGCCGCTGATGAGCATGGGGACTAGAGGTCGGGATGCAAGCACGGCACTGGGAGAATGCCAGTAGTGACACCGTGGGTTTGCCTCAGCTCCCATTGCTATCACAATTGGTTCTTCCTTGAAGTATCATTTCATTTTTCTTCCAGCCTTAGGAAGTCAAAAGATTTGCTGTTCCAGGCTTTGAAGGTTGCCTTCAGCTTCCTGCCCTTCTGCTTTCGTTCTGCCTTGGGTTGTGCATTTCCCTCTGACGGTTGGCATGCCTGGGTTGTAGGTGGAAGGGTTGACCTGGCTCTGGTTTTCAGGTTTATGCGACCTTTTTCCAAGCGCTCTGTTCTTTAACTATGTTGCTGAACTTTGATTTATTGCATTTAAACTGCCTAAAGTTGCCCGGTGTTTGAAATGCAGCAATTTATTGATGTTACTTTTCTTTCCAGTTCTCCTTTTTGTAAGGTACAGGAGCCTGCTGGTGAAGCAGGTAATGGTGCAGCTTGTCAGAAATTTCCCAGGAAATCATGTGGTGCTTTGCTAACAACATTTCCCAAGGGAAGACCTAGAAACCAAAACAGGCTATTGAGCTGAAAATATTAGTCCACGTCTCAGTAGCAGTTAAAAATGCAAATGTAATATTAGAAATTATAAGGGAAGCCAAATAGAAATAGAAGCCACGAGTAGGTTGCTCTATAAATCTGAGTCTAGTTCCTGTTATTCACCTTTCACCATCTTAAAGATAAAGGAGAACCAAAAAGAGGAGGGCAGTGAGGGTGGAGAATCAGAAGTCTGGAATAATTTAATGTAAGGAATGACTGAATAAGCTTGAACTCTAATCTCTGATGCAGAGGGGTGGTAAATGACAGAGGTCTGAAAGTTGCAACTGGCACACAGAAAAGGGACAGAGCTCCACTCTTCCCTTTCTCTTCCAGTACAAGAACCAGGAGGACATCCAGCGGAGTTGGTAGATTCCAGGTTCCTTTGAACAGAAAGAGGTTGTAGGCATCTACAATGGCTAGTAGCTCTCAGAGCTCATTAATAGTAGATGTTATAAGTGCAAAGATGGGTCCAATTTTACAGGAGATTGGAGGAGGTCATGAAAGAAATTTTTTGAAGTTTGCTACAAAGACCGTGCGTTCACCCTGCTCATATGGGCTTTCCTAAGACTACCCATATTCAGCTGGTAATGACAATGCTGAGCTGAGAATTCAGAATTTCTCCACACCAGTGACAGAGGGAGCAGGGATGTTCAGAGACTGCAGTGATGACTGGAGGCATAGAGCCTACTTCTGATGTTGGCCAGCTTCTAGCTGGATACATCCTCTGCTGTGAGCATCCCTGCCTGGGTGCTTGCAGAGTGGTTCATTGCCAGTCGCAGAGTCTCGCACAGAACAGAACATCCAGGCTTTATCTGGGAGACAGCAGGGATTGCCATGAGGTCCATGTGAGAACTCCCACCATGTCTCTTACAGATGAGGCTATGCCTCCTGCATCCTGGAGTTTTGAACAATAAAGGTGCTTTTGCATGGCTTTTTTTTGAGAAAGAGAAAGCAGCTTCTCTTAGCTTACTTTGACACCCCAAGGGACAAGGGTCTAAGTAGCCCCCACTTTATTTTGTTTCCTAGGCTACTGAAATGCCAGATTTTATGGAGAACTCTGTATCCGTGGAAGGTTTCTAATACAGAGGCTTGGAAGATTTCAGATTTGGCAGCTGTTCTTACCTACTGCTGCTAGGATAATTGCAGGAACCAGCTACTTCTGCATGGCTGAAATTGTTGCCCATGGCAAGTACACAAGTACATGTTGTTATGTTTACGGTACATAACTCCACTGTAGCTACTTGTTTCAAGGTGAGGATCCATGTGTTCTCTGGCTTAGGTTGCCCTGAAATTTTAGAACGTCTGAGGAAGGCGGTTCTGAACTGTCCTGAGGAGTGGGCTCTGCAACGCCTGTGTTTTGGTAGCACCTCCATCCTGCGGTCTCCATCTATGGCTGATCTGAGATTAACCTGATTGATGGCACTCTGCATGCCATCAGCGACAAATCCCAAAGTCATTTCTGACTTTAGTCACAGTGCTGTGCAGGTGCTTAGTGCTGTGTTGCAAATTGACAAATCCCAAAGTAGTTTTGGGGACAGGAGCTGAATTTTAACTGAAACTTACAGCCTGGCAATGGTTAAAGCTTCTGCTGTGACTGCAACATGTATACATGAACCTGATCTGCCTCGCAACCTAGCTACATAGAGTATTGCTGGCTGTGTAGCTGGGGAGGAGGGTAGGCACGTGGGTCATATTTGAAGGTCTAGGTTGATGCATCTCTGTAGTTAAAATTGAGCCAGGGCAAGTTTTCATCTCCAGTCACTCTTGGGCATCTCTAGCTGGCAAAAGCAAGTTGTATATAAGACTCTAGTTCATGTTTGTAATATTGGTTATCTGGCCTTCCAGTGGCAGGATTAAAATAGGAATGTGTTCTAAAATTACAGAGTAGAGGATGCCATGGTGGCATTATGTGCATACAACACTGTTAGACAGCCTCGGTTCATCTCTTTGCTGACGCGTGGGGAGGGATAGCTCAGTGGGTCAAACCTCAGAGCTGTTTTATGCAAAAAATCTGGAAAGTAAATGTTAATAGTTCTCAGTCAGCCTCTGAGATAAACTGCTGTGATTTTTTTTTTGTTGGTTTAAAAAACGCAGTGCTTCACACATTGTGTAAACATTTTTTGGAAAACTAATACTAAGATCTTAGACAAAATAAATTCTAACGTTCTGGCATTTCTTGCAGAGTCTCCCTCCTCTCTTTGTTCCTTCTTATTCAGTGTTTTGGCTTCATGCTGCTAACACTGACACTTCCAGCTGTTCCTGCATGTGTGGGCTTACACACATGTGCACGGGCATAGGCAGGGATTTCCTGCTGCCTGTTGAACTCATCACTTGACTGGTATGGCCAGAACACACATGCTGTCTAGCACTGGGTTTAGAGAAGACTGGCAACTCACTCATAATTTTCCAGTTGCATTACAGTCCTTTTGGCAGAGCAATGGATGAGGAGCTCTGTAACTGTCCAGGGCCAACTACTGCTGGTGGGACAGGACTGTGGGCTGACCATGGGGTGAGTGCAAGTGTTTGCTGTCCAACATAGGTCTGCCTTTGCCTGGAACGATTTTGCCTTGTTCATGCTCTCTGTGTTGTGCTCCTTGTGGCTTGTCTCATGAAGGGGGACCAGAGGTGCAACGTATCACGTATAATTAAAGCCTTATATTTTGACTTGGGAAACCATTGCTGCATATTTTGCTAGCCAGACCAGGAGAGTATGCTGGGAAGCAATTAGAGGGAATGATTGAAGAGGGAGAAAGTTGATGAAAGATTGTGTGAACAAATGAATTGAAGAAGAAAGTTGAATAACAGTCCCATTGGTGCAGTGGAAATGTTTCTACTCTTGGTGTGTCTTTAAAAAAGCAGAACATTTTGGGTAATTGGAAAGGTGGTATTTGCTTTCAAACAAAATGCTTTGAAAATCTGTTGGATGGACCAGAAAGTGGGTCAGTTTTGGCAGATTTGGAGCATTTCCATTCATTTTCAAATAGAGGATTCAAAAGAGGTTATAGGTTCATTTCCTAAAATTGAGGGAAAGATGGTGCCAACAAGAGTTTTCCTTCTCAGCAAAAGTCACACCTATCCTGAAAAGGCATTTGCTGTGATGTTATACTGTGAGAAGAAGTCTCATCCTGCTGAGGCATGAAGTAAGGAACCTGGCTTCTGAAGAGACAAGGCTCAGTGAAATGCTGAGCAGAGGTGGAAATGTGGGGTCCTTTATCCCGGAGGAATTAATCAGGAGCACTTTTGAGGTAGTGGTTTCTTAGGGAGCTGAATGAGAGCGTGAATGTCTTTGTGAACAGCCTCTGTCTGGACACCCCTTTGGCTTCATTTTACTTGAAAGCTGGAGATTGCACCCTGACCCCGTCAGAAGAAACATGATCATGTTATGCTTGATTCATTCTAATTCACATTGACTTATACATATGATTTAAATACACCACTGATCATCTTTTATCCTCTGTTAGGCATAAGCTCTGCTTGATTTCCCTTTAACTGCTACTTGGATGGAGATATGACTGTTTTGTGCTCTGCTGCTCATCAGCACCATCTAATGTGAAGACAATATTGGACTCTTAACTTGCTCTTGGACAGCTTTGTCAGGTAGGCTGAGCAGCAGTAGATCCAGAGCTTATTTGCTATCCAGATTACAACTTTTTATCAGAAGTTCAGTTCAAATCTCCTCTTTGAGTGGTATCTGTGCAAATGAGTATTGTCTTGGTATTACTCTAAATTTCTCTTATTTGAGCAACTGGTAGGATTGCATTTTTAAATATATCTATATTTATATCTCACAGGATCACTTTGTCCATGAGAAATGTTTATCTTTTGTACTTAGCAAGTATTTACTGGGTAGGAAGGAAAAAGATGGTTTCCCATAGAAATACTGACTCCCCTTAGAAGACAGGACGCAAATAATTGTAAAAATCACAGACAGAGTCTGTGTTTTACAGAATCATAGAATCATTAAGATTGGAAAAGACTTCTAAGATTATCCAGTCCAAACATCAACCCATTCCCACTGTGGCCACTAACCACGTCCCTCAGTGCCACATCTCTGTGGTTCTTGAACACCCCCAGAGATGGTGACCCCACCACCTCCCTGGGCAGCTTGTGGCAATGCCTCACCACTTTTTTCTGGGAAGAAATTTTTCCTACTACCCAACCCAAATCTCCCCTGGTACAATTTGAGGCCATTCCCTCTTGCTGTTAGCTGGGAGATGAGGCTGACCCCTACCTTACCACAACCTCTTTTCAGGCAGCTGTAGGGAATGACAGGGTCTCCCCTGAGCTTCCTCTTTTCCAGGCTAAACAATCTTAGTTCCCTCAGCTGCTCTTTGTAAGACCTGTGTTCCAGACCCTTCAACAATTATATCCCTTAACAGGTATAAAATTAAAGACAAAAAAACCCCGAACACCAAATCTGTGAATAGCTTTTATTTTTAAAGTTGTAGAGTTGTGATGCTAAGCAGTAAGTACAGACCCCAGAGCTTTACTCATCTACATGAGACAAAAGAACATGGTTCAGTGGATAATATTGGTGGTAGGTGGATGGTTGGACTAAATCATCCAGAAGTCTTTTCCAACCTGTATGATTTTATGTCCTGCATTCATTTTGGCAGAAAGTTATTACCTATGCTGGATGATGAATGGCTTGTATGGACCATCTGGTGTACAATGCATTGCTTTGGGCAGTTGTTCTCAGCTTGGATTGACTACATTGGTGGGCTTAGCAGAGAGAGTAAGAATCTGAGGTTTCAAGCGGAGAGGTCCTGCAGGTGGGATGTGTTGCAATGAATGAGGTGAGCTGTGCTTGCTGTTGCCCATGCTCTGCGTTTGATGGCTGAGAAGATATCGTCAACCCAATGTGAAGCCCAGCAGGAGAAATTACCGAGTGATGGGTGGGAACAGAGACTGAGGGTGAGCTCCCAATTTGGAAATGTTAATGTTACATCCATTATTAACAACCCCACTGTGAAAGAAAAAAACTGCTGCAAACAGAGCTGTGGCACAGGGAAGTGGCAGGCAAAATTAAAATTTCATTCTTGCCTTGGTCATACAGTAAGGGTTTTGTGATACACACCCGACAATGCCACTATAAATAGTCTCGTTATCTAATCTTCCAACTCAGACTATGACAGAAGATTACAAATAGGGAAACAGTGCCGTGTAGCTTTTAGCTATTTTCCCACTGCTTCCCTGGCTTCTGCTGGAGCTTTATTGCTGTGCCCCTTGTAATTCAGATGGAGACAACATTATTCACGAGTACAGCATGTCACTAGCAGGAGGAGAGTTCAGATAAAACCCAGAAGATTTATGACATAGTTTAGATAAGGCCACGTAGGAACTAGGAGGAGGGAAGCAGTAATTTGGAGCCCAGCAGCATTTCTCAGGGTGTGGTGAGAACATCCTCATGCCAGCTCTGCTGCCTCACATACAGAGCATTATGAAGACAGAGGTGCAGGTGGAAGGGATGTTACCTCCTCCCCTCTCCCTGCCCTGCTGGAGATGCAGGTGCTCAGTTCTGACCCTTTCTTGGAGCCCTCCATTGCCTGTATCAGGGTACCTGTAGGTTGAAAGGAGAGCTAAGTCCTGCGAAAGGGTTAAAAATGCTCTTTTGCAGCCTTTGTGCATGGACACCAAAGACCCTTTCCCATAGAGGACTGCTTCCTCAGCCTCTGAGTAATGCAGCCTTGCTGTGGCCATGGGAAGAGGTGGGAGGGAGTATGGCTGTTGTAAAACCTTAGCTCCACGAGACTCAGACCATCCTCTTTTTCCTCTGTCTTAAGATAGACTGTCTAGGAAGGTAAAATGATTCATTTATATTTTGCACAACTGAGTGACAGGAAGACTGCGTACATCTGCGTACTCCTGCTCCATCAGTTCCTACAGAGTCCATGTCATCTGGTTTTGTCTCCTGGGGAGATGTTGGGACTTGAGGACTTCCCCTGCATCCCCAGCCCGTGGAGGCAGCCAGCAGGTGTTCTTCTCTGCATCCCTAGCTCACAGCACCCCCAACATCCTGCTGAGCCAAGGCAATCACAGTCAGCTCTGCTGACTCACTGCCTCTTGCAGCCCTCTGAAAAGCATCCTTAAATAGTACTGAAAACAAATGAGCTAGAGGACGTTCCTAATTCTGCCTGGTTCAATTGAGACCCAGTGTTGGTAGCAAATCATTTGGATTTTTCCAACCCCCCACCCCATATTCTAGCATTTCAGCTTAAATTCCCAGGCATAAGCAGTCAGAAGTTCTGGATCTGAAGCTTTCTGGGCATAGGCACTCTCAAGCTGTTCATCAGGAAGGAGAACTACCTTCTTGTGATTAGATTCTGCAGGCAGATCAACTTTGCTGCTGGAACAGAGGTTTTATATATAGTAAAATGCTCCCAGGTGTGTTTTCAGTAGTGCTTCTGGGTGCTAAGGATTGATTAATGAGAGGCACCCAAACCCTATTATGGCTGAGGCAGAGCAGAGCAGGGTGCTTTTGCTCTGATCCAGAGAACTGATTGAATTCAATGACAGATGCCAAGTATTTATGTCCTTGCCTGAGTTTATCTGTTAAATTAGAAAGTGTTAAAAGCTGGAGTTATTTTGGGAATAAATGCATCAAATAGTGATGGAGAGCTCCAGATAGGTATTGGTGGGATGTATTTTATTTTTATGGGTGCTTGTGCAAAGTGTATTACTCAGAACATCGGAATAGAAAGTTGCAAGGATAACACACTGCTGTAGATTTACACCAGAATACTTGAGCTGAGTTCAGAGAGCCCAGTGTCTTTCTTTGGGATGTGCTTGGAATCATGAATAATGCAATTACAGTATCTTAAAGTCATTGAAGTTGGAGAAGACCTCTAAGATCACTCAGTCCAATCATCCACCTACCACCGATATTGCCCACTAACCACGTCCCTCAGTGCCATATCTACACACTTCTTGAATGCCTCCATGGAAAGTAAGTTCTATTTGTTGTATATGCACAATTGCATATATTCGTAAGCAATTGTAATTTTTGTTGTAAGGTTCCTGGCAGTTGAAATAAGGGGAGAATTATTTTAAGTATGTTGTTTAGCATGTTGATACATGTCCAGACTCTAGAGAAGCTGTTTTTTGCCTTGAAAACCATTGCAAACACATCTTCTGGTTCCTTTTGCTCGCTATCCCTCCAACCAGTAATCTTTCTCCATTTGATTTATTCTGTAGTGTTGACAATAGTGTGTTTTGTTTAATTTATTCTATAACTTCACCCAAAATAGATTCTGATCTTTATTTTTGTTTATGACTTGCATATAATTCTTTATAGTTTTAGATTCTTTTAATTTTATTATCACCTCCTTAATTAGTATCTTACCCTTTTTTTTTTTTTAACATTGTTTAGCCTTTCCAACTTTCCATGGGCCATCTTGAAACCCTTGAATCATACAATCGTTCAGGTTGGAAATAACCTCTATGATCATCTAATCCAACCATCCACCTACCACCAATATTGCCCATTAAACCATAAATGGTGACAGTTGACAGCTGATCCAAGACTCAGGGTGAGGCTGAACAGCCCACCCATAAACTCCAGGCAAGTTGTCCCATTTCCAGTGCCTCTAAGCCATCCTGTGCCTCAGATATTAATGCGTATCTGCTCCTCACAAATTGCCCTCTGCTATGCTCCATCAAATAATGCAATGCTGTGATTATTTGTGACAGTAAAAATCTCCACAAGCATTCAAATAAAAGCCAAAGCATATTCTGTGTGGGAAGGTTATAGTACAAAGATGGCTTGCTTTGCCTGCAGGTCACATTGACACACAAGGCAGAAATACCCGTAAGAGATGAACCCTAGATGTGCTAGATTTAAGAGGGAACTCTGTTGTTCCTGCCATGGGACTATTTTCAGGTGCCTGGCTGAGTGAATGACCCAAATACAGTTTAAGGCTATGACTATTTAATTTTCATAGCAATGCAAATACACTGGGTGAAGGCTAGGAGCTCTGCATCTAATTTAGTGGTGTTGCTTTAGCAACATCATGCAGGATGCAAATAGTCTCCTTGGTAACACTTCCTAAGTGGCATTAGATAAGCGCTGGTTACAAACATGGAAGCAGATCAAGAGGAGAGACATGCTCTTGTCCTGTACCTTTTTATAGCCCCAGACATCATGATCAGTGGTACTTCTGGGCCCGGATCATGTACAGGAACTGTTTCAGAACCAGGTTTGGGTTCCTTTGTTGAGTCTTGAAGACCTTTTTCTGGGAAGCAGCAGCACAGTAGGACGAAGATGACAAATGGGGTTACTTAGCGCTCAGAGACAGGGCAGTTGCTTCTGCTGTTGGCAGTGTCATATAGACAGAGCAATGAATAGAGGCTTTTCCAGCTTTCATAATTGATTTGTTTTTGTGATTTTTTTTTTCTTCCCTTGAAGAGAAACTGCAGGGCTTACACGAGAATCCTAGCTTTTGTTTAACCCCCCACACCTCCAATTCTGTATACTTCTCTTTTACATATAAAACTTGCACGGTATAAAAGGAGTATGACCTAATGGCTCAAAAATCAGAAAGCATACAGAAGATCTGCCAATGCTTTTGTTCTACGTAATCTTTGTTTTAATTCCACTGGTTGATGCCTGCGGATCTCATCCAAGGAATCTGAATGTATGGTAATGTCAGCTGGAGCACATGAAAGATGGTGGTGAATGGTGCCAGGTCCATGAGGGCATCAGAAGATTCTGGTTAGGGATGGAAGCCTGTAGCAGCAGATGGTTTTATTTTATCATGAGCTTGTCTGCCTCCGCTGAAGCAGGACATTTGGTGGACTTCTGCCTTTTTTTTTTTTTTGAAAGGAACATACTATTTAGCAGAGTCTGTTGTGATAGGACAAGGGGGAAATGGCTTCAAATTAAAACAGGGGAGATTTATATAAGGGAGAAGCTTTTACAGTAGCAGTGATGAGGCACTGGCACAGGTTGCCCAGAGAGGTGGTGGATGCCCTGCCCTAGGAGGGAACCCAATGTCAGGCTGGACGGGACTCTGAGCACCTAATGGAGCTGTAGGTGAGCCTGTTCTGTGCAGGGGAGTTGGACCAGATGGGCTTTAAGGGTCCCTTCCAACTCAAATGTATCAATGGTTCTAGGAAAGCTAATCTAGAGCCTTGCAGCCAAGCCCATCCAGAACTGTGACCCCTGGGTCCATGCACGAGCCCAGGGACTCAAGACCAACCAGTCCAAGGTCCCTTCTTCATGTTGGCAGTATGTAGCACCTTGCAACTTAGATACATGTCAACAGGCTGACTGCAGTTTTTCCTCTTCAGATGTAAAAGGGAATTCAAATGTCAATAGCCTCTCTTTATAAGGAGAACTCAAAATTAAAACCACATCCCCCACAGCTCTTTTTTCTCTCCCAGATCCTCTTGGAATCCATCCATCTTCATATCACCCTTATCTCGTGGCCCCCATTCTAAATGTCAGTGCTAATTAATGGGACCTTGGCCCTCAGATGAATAACAACAAAGCGTTTGTTTGTGAGATGAGGGCCCTCTGGTCTCCCCTTTCCCAGGGTGGGGAGCTAGGGATGTCAGCCTGGTGCGTGACAAGCTGCAAGAGGTCTAAAGCAACACTTTGCCTCAGGGTGTCATACACAAGCAAGTGAAACTCCTGGGCTGAGTGGGAGAAGCATTTTCTAAATCTCCTAGAGGTTAAATCAGCACAGGGGAGTTGCTTGGATGCTGGGATGCTGTTCCAGCCCTAAGGCAAGATGTTGCTGCAGTCTGTGCAATGCAAAGGCCTTGCTGCCACGTGTCTTAGTCTCTCGTGGTGCTTTGGGGTCTCCAAATAAAAACATATGGGGAAGATAGAGCCAAGATGTAGATGACAGTCTTGCAGTGAAGAACTGGTGACTCCTCGAGGAGCAGGTGGTGTGGTGGCCATGTTTATGCTATAGAGAGGCACCCAAGTGCCTGATCCAGCATGAGACCCTTCTCCATCAGCCCCTTTCTGATCCGCAGCCCTGATTTATCATAGAATCATATACAGAATCATGGAAAGGCTTGGGTTGGAAGGGACCTTAAAGATTGTCTAATTCTAAACCCCCTGACACGGACAGGGTTGCTGACAGCTAGATCAGGGCCTAGAGCCCCATCCAACCTGACCTTGAACACCTTCAGGGCTGGGGTACCCACAACTCTGGGCAGCAGTGCCAGGTCCTCACTTCCCTCTGAGTACAGTATTTCCTCTTAACATCTAACGTAAGTCTCCCCTCTCTTAGTTTAAAGCCATTCCCCCTTGTCCTATCACTGTCTCCATTTCTGTGAATCTACTACTTACTCTTTTCCTTCCCCCAAAAACCAATCAGAAGGGATTGCAGCCAAAACTTTCTCCCGAGCAGCCAGGGCACTGCAGGGTGACTCTGGCTTGGACGCAGACATCTCTCATTCAGCATTCACCTCTGACAACAGATGACTTTTGGCAGCCCTCTGCTTGCTCAGATGGGTTTATTAGTTCTTGTGTATGCTTTCTCTGCAGCTGGAGCTGCTCTCACGGCCGTGCAAGCATCGGCAGTGTCTCTTGCTGGCACTCTTGTCTGTTATTTTTATATTTTTAGTGTCCTTCCTTGTGCGATAACATGAATTCGACAAGCATCTTCTTAGTGGAATATTAATGTATATAATTAAGATAGTATTTGGTTCTTGAATCACACTGTTCATCCCCAAATTGGCTTAATTACACAGCTGCTCCTCTTGAAGGAGGCTGGTTTTGTTTAAAAGCTTAAATATGTAGATAGGGGCTAAACTTCTTCCTTCAAGGAGACAACCTCCACTTTGGATTTCCAGCTATTTTGTCAATGGTGTTTTCCCTGTTTTAAGGATGGGAAGAAGTAGATGGAGACACTCAAAGTCAGACTGCATGGGCTCTGAGCATGTGATGGAGCTGTAGGTGTCCCTTTCCACTGCAGGGGAGTTGGACCAGATGGCTTTAAGGGTCCCTTCCAACTCAAACGATTAGATGATTCTATGATTCTATGACTACTGATTTGTGTTTTAATCCTCTGCACAGAGAGAGCGAGGCACAGAGCCCTTTGATTAATTTTTGTGGTTTCTGAGCTACTCAGGGTAAAAAGCTTGAGAATGTCACATCCCTTGGATTTGTTCACGTGTGATTTCAGTGGTTTTTCTCTTCCTGATACCTTGAAACTCAGGTATCCCTAGCAGCCAGCCAAAGTCTGTGGGGTAAGGCACCCGCTTCCAGTTGGCAAACCATAAAGCTAGCTTTAACGGCAGCCTCAACCTCTCTGTGTTATAACAGCATGGAAGAAAAAATGCCTCCAGACAACTCTGCAGCATTATTTCAGCTTTCTGTGAGGCAGCTGAAAAGTTATGTTCAATTTTGCTATCAATTCTTCAGCTTCCAGCATCACTGCTGTAAACTATCAGCATCTCCTGTGAGTACGTTAGTGTTGGGAAGTATGCAGTAAATCAGATTATATCTGCCCTTTATTAACCCAGTGCACAAGACTTCAGCAGTAGAGGTTTGATTCAGAGAAAATGAATGAGGATAGTTAAAGTCAAATATAAATAGAGCTCATTAAAAAACAAACAAACCGGCCTCTGTTTCATTATGTGACTTTTAACTGCACCTGGAGTACAGAAGCCGTTCTCATTATAGTCCCCTGGCAGCCTTGTTCTCTTCATCTTCTGTGCGCTCACAAGCTATAGGAGCTCTTGGAGACGTGAAATTAATCTGTGCCTTGTAATGGGAGAAGGAAAACAAACAGAATAAGCCTATGTGCATGCACGCACAATAAAAGGAGCTCAGCTCTGCCAGGAGCTCAGCCCTGCCAACGTGTCCATGTTCCACAGAATCATAGAATGGTTGGGTTGGAAGGGACCTTAAAGCCCATCCAGTTCCACCCCTCCTCTGCGCTGGGTGCCACCCACTGGATCAGGGCCCCATCCAACCTGGCCTCGGGCACCTCCAGGGGTGGGGCACCCAGACCACTGCACCTCAGGCCCTTCTCCTCTGCTCTCGGCATCCCCTTCTGCAGCCATGGAGCTACAGTCTGACTTACAAACTCCCTGTCCTGGTGTAGAAGTGCTCGTTTTTGCCATATTTTGAAGTATACATATGTTTTGGGGGAAGGGAGAAAGTCCAAAAACTGTGATGTACTCAGAGTATGGAGAAAATCCAGCAATAGTGATAAAACACAGTGCATAGCTGTCTGCGCTGAAGAAGCAAAGGTAGCAGAATGGCATCCAGGGCTCCCTGTTCACCAACACTGAGTGAGGCTGCAATGACTGCTTTGATGAATAGGAAATGCTTGCCTTCCTGAGGTCCTGAGTGTGTAGGTACAGGAAGGGTGCCACATGTACCCTTGTCTTGAACAGCTTCAGGGATGGTGACCCCTCTACCTCCCCGGGCAGCCTGTTCCAACGCCTCACTGCTCCTTCTGAGAAGAAATTTCTCCTAATGTTCAACCTGAATCTCCCCTGGTGCAACTTAAGGCCATTGCCTCTTGTCCTCTCACTGTTACCTGGGCTGGTGGGCAGTGACTAGGAGGAAGACCTGCAACTACTATTAAGGCTAAGTTTGTTTTTAGACAGGTGTATTACAGAAAAGATGGCGTGAATCTCATTGTGGCAAGTGTAATAGCACAAGTGGGAGATTAATATTCTGCTTAAGGGAATAAAACTGCAATATCTCTTGAGCAAACTTGTTTCCACTGGAGAACTGGAGAGCTTAAAAGCAAACAGCAGCTGTATGCCATTTACAATTGCAGCTCCTGGAAGAAGTGTGGAGCCTGCAAGGGGCATGTCTGCTTTACGTTATTTCCCCCTGCTACGAGCACCAGTTCAGACCCACTCTTAACCCCAGTTCAGTCTCAGCTTTAGTAGCAGTGGGAACATCAGGACACCAAAGCCCTTGGACTTTTAAAGCAGTTTATCACCGGCCCCTGCTCAGCACAAGCATAGCATGTGCCAGCCATGAGGGCTCCCTGCATTCCAGTTTTATGTGGAAAATCATTCTAAAGTTTTAATTAATTTTAATTCATGATTGCAGAGCAATTTTAGTGAATGCAGATGGAAATTGGTAGAGAGATGTTAGTTTGTCTCGCTTTAGCATTTTTCATGCATATGTTTTACAAAAAGAGTTGCAGCTTACTCAGAACCTGGACTGGACCATGCCCGACTGTTTAATTACTGTTTGCACAGAAGTAATTTGCAAAGTGTTATTTTCCGCAATCAATGCACTCCAGTCCAATAAATATTTAATGCTTCCATCTGCCATTTTCAAGTCAGCCACCAACCCTCTTTGATGAAGTCTGTGCAGCAGTTGTCTGCTGCTGATGTAAAGAAAGCTTCGAGATTCAGCTCGTGCAGAAACCTAGAAAAAGCAGGTTTTCTACACCCAGCTGGATTCTCTTTTCTAGATTTAACATGCCTAGGGAGACCATTACATATGGAGAGAGGTTTTTGGCAGATATGCTCATGCAGCATCTTTAGCAGGGAGGAGGGGTGGAGAAGACCTCTGCCCACATGGGCAGGAGGAAACCGGGTGGAATGTGAACTGCAGAACAACTCCTTGCTCTGGCTGCATGGAGACGATTTGATTAGTGGTATTCATGGAGGATCTGGAGCTCTCTGGATGGCAGTGCCCTGTGCCAATGCAAATGTCACTGCTTGCAGCACAACACGGGGGCCTTGATGATTAGTTCTGTTTTACTGTTTTTCAAGTATAATTATGTTTAATTCATGTGTTGTTTCATCAAAGTGTCTGTCACTCAGGGCTTGGCCTCATCTTCTTAAATAGCTGGATATAAAATTACAATGTGTTCCTCCAGTGAGACCATATTTCCCGAACATCATGACAGCTTTATTATGATACAGGGCTCTCTGTTTAGCTGAACAGATACAGTGAATTATCCTTTTAAAAAAATCAGAATCTCTTGCATTGGGTCACTCCCTGTTCAAGGTTACTCTGAATCAACATCACAGGCATCTGCAGCCATGGCATTTGTGCTGTGGCCTTTAAGCCGGGTCAGGGTGGGCTGTATTTAACTGGGAGGCCAACTGAATAGCTCCAGCTGGAGCAGGGCTCATTTTTCAGCAGAAACTGCTTTGTCTTTGCATCCTTCCACAGCTTGGTGGCACCTTCCAGAGAAAGGAGAGAAATAGTGGGATTGAACCCCATGTCCCACTGGTGCCAAAAATTCCTAATGACCCTGGGAGAGTGTTGCTGCCAGTCCCAGCACACTTTAAATACCACTTTTGTAAATGGTCACCGTGGGCTGATGGCAAATCATAGAATCATGAAGGTTGGAAAAGACCTCTGAGATCATCCAGTCCAACCCATCCCCACCATGCCCACGAACCATGTCCCTCAGTGCCATGTCTCCACGTTTCCTGATCGCCTCCAGGGACAGTGACTCCACCACCTCCCTGAGCAGCCTGTGCCAGATGCGTGTGAGTCTGAGCCTGTGCATACAAAAGTGTAGTTCAGATAATGTTTTTTCAGTGTACTCAAGTTATTGCCCAAAGCTCTTTCCCACTGTACTCTCAAATGTGGTAAGACCAACCTGCCCAAGCCTAGTGGGGCCATAATGAAACTGCTTCCTGGAACTCTTCTATGCAGCTGGACCTAGTAACTGCAATTGTTGCTCTTGGGGCACATGACAGCGAAGCTTTTCTGCCCGGGGAGGTGGTGGAGTCACTGTTCCTGAAGATGTTAAAGAAAGCTGGAGATGTGGCACTGAGTGGCATGGTTAGTGGCCACAGTAGGGATGGGTTGATGGTTGGACTGGATGATCTTAGTGGTCTTCCAAATATCAGTGTTTCTATGGTTCTGTGATTCCAGATACACTTTATGAATTTGCTGCAGTGGATGGAGGGCCTTTGGTGTGGGTGGAGATGTTAATCAATCTAATAATGACACCTGTGGATTGAAAATTTCACTGGACTATGGAACAAGCGTTGAAATTGCTTCTGCAATGGTCTGCCACTGCGTGGCTGAGAACCACAGTCACATGCTGGTTTTGGTGTTCATGTAAGTGGTGATGTCCCAGAAAGGCAGGAAAAAAAGATGGCTGTGGGGAAGCGTATTGGAAGTGCAGTTTGCAGTTTTACTTTGATACAAGTTTAATTTTTTTTTTTTATTTAAGACAGCTTTTAAACTTCGTGGGGCATTTGCTGAATGGCTGGCTGCCCTATGGCTCATTAAACAGCATCCAACCTCAAGAAACCCCTAGTGGTTGGAAACAAATATTAAATTAAGCAATGCTTTTGGCTAATGGCAAAACCTCCATAGCCAGCAACGTGTTGTCCTGGGCAGATTTCTTGCTGCTTTTATGTGTGTTCTGGAGGGAAGCCAGACCTACTGTGTGCAGGTGAAGGGTGAGGAAGAGGAACTGGTTTACAGCTTCATGCACCAAATTGAGACATGTGGTGCTGGGGCAGTCCTGAAGGTCTGGGCACTTTTCTGTTTTCATCATCTCCTTTGCAGCAATCTCTGCAGGAGAATGTAATTTGAATGCTGCAGAAATCTTCTTGTTAATGGAAGATGACATGGTCCACTAGGCACAGCAGGGCTTAGTGGAGATAAATCCCTCTGCTTGATGTTCCCAGCTCTCCCATGCAGACACCAAGGCATTCACCTTGCTGTGCCTATGTACAGAGATAAAGGAAGGAGAGATATGGAGTTGTATTGCCATTGTGGCCTAATTCTAGCTAGAACCCAGTGGCAGGAAAGGAGCAGGCAGCTCCTGACTCCTTCTGCTGGCGTTTACACCCAAATTAGTTACTCAATGAGAGACCCCAGGCAGTTTGAGCTGATTGATGTTGAGTTTGCTGCAGGCTGCCATTTCCTCTCCCCTATTTCTTTTGAAAGAATCATACCATGTGCCTTTGCTGAACATTACGCTTCACTGGAGTGGTGTATAGAAGACTGAAGGTGTCTTTGAACTCAGACTGTGGTTTGTCACTTGACCAACTTATGAGGTTGATCTGATGAGCTCTTGTAAGATTTTGGGGAGATTGTTCACCTGCTGACATCTCTTCTACTTTCTATGACAGCTCTGTGTGCACAGGATGTTCCTGAGGATGACCATACTTGCACTAGTCTGTAGGAAACAAGATGGTTGCTGGGAAAAATAAGATTTTTTTTTTAAACTTATGTTCTGTACTGAGTTGTTTAGGTTAAAAAAAAAATAGTTGGCTTTACTCTCTACTGCTCCCTGAAAGGGGAGGTTATCGTGGGGTGTGGGTCAGCCTCTTCTACAAGGTGGCAGCGATGTGACAAGAGGGGACAGCCTTAAGTTGCACCAGAGGAGGTTCAGGTTGGGTATTAAGAAAAACTTGTCCAAAAAAGTGATTGGGCACTGGCACTGGCTGCCCAGGGAAGTGGTGGGGTCACCATCCCTGCAGATGTTCAAGAAGCAGATGTGGCAATGAAGTATATGGTTACTGGCCATAGTGAGGATGGGCTGATGGCTGGACTAGATGATCTTGGAGGTCTTTTCCAACCTGAATGATTCTATGATGGGCTGGAACCTGGCTCAGGAGAGCAGGGTGTTGAGATCCGGCAGCCCCCAGCCTGCAGGATGAGACCTGGGGAAGGTCTTATCCTCTCTAGTGTCCTGCAAGGCAGCCAGTGCAGAAGGAGCCTTATTGAAAAGATAAGCAAAGGTAAGCTGGGGAATACCAGCATTCCTTAGTAGTGCATTTCCTGGGTATTAGAGTAGTTCTGTGAAGCAGGAATTTAATGGAACAAATCTGGCTGATAACTGTTCTGGTAAATAATAATAAAATAGCTCTGATGGTTCAGCTCTAGCTTGACTAATGTAGGAATAGTATCTGTCTTGAAGAGAAAAAGGCACTAGCAGAGAAGTGTCCTTTTTGCCATTTGTCAGCTTTGCAGGTGCTGTCATTGGGTAACATTCAGGCCGAGACTAACACACATCTGCACACCTTTGGGTCTGATTTAAGCCTTCGTAAAATACCTTTTCTATGTCCTGTACTTTTGTTCTTGGTGCATTTCACCCTTTGCATGGAAGGCAGCAGCCTCCTTTCCTCATCTAGTGTGGGGATTGTTTCTCTTTCTCAGGAAAGACTGAAATAGCAACCCAGGCAATCTGTTTCTCTTTTCCTACATTAATAGCATTTGCTGGTGCTAAGAGACCTCTGGTATCCAGGGCAGCAGCATGGACTGTGTGCTTTTTCTTACTTAGTGACCAAGAGGTGTCAGAGACAGGTGATAAACCTCTTTAAGCATCTAGTGGTGATTGAAAGGTCTTGCATTTACCCAGGTGGGAAATGGTGCCTTCGTTGCTGTGCTTTCCTGCTTTTCTCCTGGCTCACTTTATGGCATTAAAAGCTTGGAATTAATTTGCCTTGGTTGGAATTAATTGGTATTGATTGAAAGGGGCTGGTGAGTCATCTCCTCCAATCTGCATACTAATGTCACCCCATTCTCTTTCACCCTTTCTAGCTGGTTTGAAAGCAGAGGGTGAGAAGATACTTGGACAGGATCAGCCTCTGGCTTTCAAAGTGGTAATAACTGATGTTGTTGAAGTTCATCTCATGATAAGCTAGGGGCTCCAGTTAAGAGCTCTGGTCTATGTGTTATGAGGCAGTAAGGAGGGCTTGGGGAGCACAGATTCTGCCTTTAAAGTTGTTCATCAGTCTTGCAAAGGTTTTCTGTATAGTTGTGTGACTGGTCTGTCAAGCTTTATTTTGCTCTGTATCAATAGAAACAGCTTTAAGTGCCCATAAGTTCAAGTTTGTTCTTCTTTCTTTCTGGCTGTTGTTTTTAAAGCAAAAGAGAATTAATTAGAATTGCCACTTTAGTAAGGTAATGTTATTTCCAGCTTTCTAAGAAAGTGTTGGAAAGGGAAAGTGCTAGCCTTTGCTATATTTGGCAGCTTCCTTGGAAACTTTATCCCTGTATGAGAGTGCATTAAAAATAATGCTCTCTGGCAGCTCTTTTGGAGCCTAGAAGTGAAAAGGTAGTAACCAGCTCTGTATCACAGACTTATGTCTTCATGAAATCTGCAGTCATGAAAACCTCAGAGTTGTGACTCAATCTTCTGGAGTGGAAAGCCACTGGGCGTACTTAATTTTAATGACTTTTCAGTATTATGTTGTTCTTTCTCTTTCCCCCAGCTCTGGAATGAGGTTTATGCTTCCATATGATAACAGAGGATGAACTCTACAGACTCTCGTTAATGGCCAATAATTCTATTTAAGTTTGCTTGGAGCTTCTCTGCTAATGCCTGCTGCTATATTGTCTCTTCGGCTGGGATTTCATCCAAGTTTGCGAGCAGAGATGCGGTTTAGCCTCTGAATTTGGACCTAGCTCTGAGTTTTCCTGGAGTGCCAACTGGCCTGCTGTTGGGTACCAACTGTACCAACTCACTAATAAATCATATGGTCCTGGGTGATAAAAATCAGCACCTAAATTTAGGATACCAGGGAAAGTGGTAGCTGTTTTTCAGTGGGGGAATATTTTTCTCTGAGCTGTTACTAATCAGAAGAGTGCTGTTGGAAACACATCTTTATTTTCTTTGTACCTCTTTTTCCCTTATTATTGTGTAAAGACTTCACCCATTCATTGCTTCTCACAATGCAACAGTTTGTTGATATTTAGTGTTCTGAAACTGGACTACTGCTGGCAATCTACAACTTAGAAGTGGGTTGGAATAATGAAACCACTGGTGCAACCTATGCTTGGAAATAGCAGCGGCTGATGTTGGCCCTGAGAGTGTTGGTCTCTTTCAGATAGCAGTGAAATCTCTATAGATGTGCTGCAGCTTTGTGTCTGGAGCATGGCTCCTGTTCATCTTCAGCTGTTCTGGTGCACATCCTGTAGAACTGCTTTGCTAAGTGCATTCAGAGGGAGTGACCTCACAGCTATCTTTAGCTGCAAGCTATTGCTCTAATTCCCTGAAGGCTGGTCTCCCGTTGGAATCATTGTTCTTCCTGCTTTCTCATGTTCATTATTCCCACAACCATTACTTTGGCTGTCTGTCACTTTGAGCTGTGTGGCACATGGCTCAGGTCCTTAGCACATCCTTTGTTGCGCAGTGATTTAATGCTCTTTTGCAGTTGATTGCACTTAGTCTCTTACATTGAATTTCGGGCACCTGGTTACTGAAAAGACTGACTTATTTTTTTTCTGAATGTCTGTGGTTGTCTATAAGATTAAAGAAATATCTTAAAGCATTAAGATTAAAAGAGCTGAATTAGTACCAAGCAAAGACTGAATAAGTAGATTTGCCTATACTGCATTTGATAGGTGCAAACATGAAGGAGGAGGGCTTTTTATGTTCACTGGGGATAAAGCAAGGATGAAATGAAAGAGGAAGACTTGATGTGTTCAGCAGGTAAACTCTGGGACATCAGTGTGCTAGAGAAGCCATAGACCTTGTAACATCAGACTCACTGATTTTAGTCTTGGAAGAGTCCTTCTATAGTAGAGAAATTAATGGACTTTGAAAGGAAGAGATTACTCTGGTCCTGTAGTCTGCTCACTGAAGTTAATGTATGGTAAGTCTTCACCACCCTAAGATCCCAGTGGTGGTGCGAAGGCAGAACCCATGCTAACCTTGCAGGGATTTGAGTCTTCCTGGCTAATGTCTGAAAAACTGAGACCTGTAGCAGAAAAGCCCTGCGTTGTTATCCAAGGAGGCTGATGTGCTGCCCTGCCTTTAGCATGTCTCCTATTGCTGTTACAAACATCTTCGTTCTCTTTCTTCTCCAGTTTCTTGAGGTCCATCTAAGAGCTCCGGGCCAGCCCCTGCAGGTACCGCTGCAGCACGTCGGTGAGGAGGTCGCAGGCCGAAACCTGCACCGAGTCCCAACCCAGC
>JANHGO010004688.1:0-24482 GCA_024606505.1 Aquila spilogaster | reverse complement strand
TCTCTGGGAAAGCACTGATCCCCAGTGTTGTTGTGCCTGTAGATAGGGCGCCAAGGGAAGGTGAAGAGCAGCAACAGTTTTCAGGGCCTGGACCTTCCTTGTGGCAGCAGGAGCCAGACGTTTGCCTCTTCGGAAAGAGTCTGTGTCGACTACTAGGTCCAGTCCCTACTGTGATCAGCATCTGTGGCCAATCAGCAACTTGTTACAAACAGCGTAAGAACTTCTTGTTGAGAAGATGATACCCGCCCTTGCCCCTGCTGGTGGCAGTCTCAAGCCACAAGGCATGAAATTTCAAATCCCTTTGCCCAATAGTAAATCTGGACGCTTTTGATGCACACATAAAATATGCAGTCTCTTTCTTTGTTGACTTTTTTGGTGTTCATTTCCTCCTGTGGCCACTTTCCAATGTGAAAAAAATCATTTCCGTATTTTCCCAATTTTCAGTTCTTAGTTATGTAAACAGCCTTGTTTTAGGCCAGGAGGAAAAAAAGGAATCCAACTTCTTTTTTGTGGCTTTACATTTTTGATCCATTTCCCTCTTCTTTGTCCCTTTCCTAAATTAAAAATCTCAGCCCATTAAATCACTTTTCATATCAGAGTTTCAGTACCCTTTGTCATACAACTCCTATCATCTCTATCATGCTCCTAGAGCTGTGATATCTATTTTTTGCAATAAAATCGCCAGTCTTGACCAGTATTAAAATAGACTTCAACAACTGATTTATTTAAAAGATTTCATAATGTCCTTTGTGTTGTTTGCCACTCCATTATTTAGCAATTCTCAGGTCTTCTCAACATTTCTATTACAAATGTGCATGAACCAAGAGTCTTCATTATACCATCTGCAATGATGCCACATCCTTGTCAATTAAACAAAAAATACCAGTTGTGACACATACCTTGTTTTTATTGTGACACACAATATATTATTTAGATAAATTAGACACATTCAGAATACCAAGGTTCAGCCAAAATACTACCTGGAGAAGGGAAAATTAGCTGTCACCAAGGGTTCTTATAAATACCAGAAGCAAATCAGATTTCCAGGGGTGGAAGGGGATACATGGGAGGAAACAAAGAACAAAGCAAGAAAACAAATTAAGAAAGTAAAGTTCAAAACATTTCTTAAACCTGTTTTTGTTTATCAAGGAAATAACCAAATTTGGATTGCAAATTTGGATTCTCTCCCAGTGTAAAAGCAAGAAAATTTCATGTTGGATCACTATTTCATGCCAATTCTAGTTTAATAGTGGGGAAATCTAGTTACCATCACTTTGTAGCAGCTGAAGGCCTTTGTAGCATGGATAGAGGAATTTGTGTCTAATAGACTGTGAGAAAACAGCCACTTATGCCAAGGATACTTTTATTTCTAGACACCGCAGTTGCTGACATTCCCATTAGAGGAAGCAAGCACTGTTACAATCCAAATTCATGCTATGCCATGTGATTTCCAAAAAATTGACAAATCTTGTCAAACTTATTTAAATGAGGGCTAGGGAAATTTGAATCTGCATTGATGTTTTATGTTCAGCTACTGAGTGCAATTAAGACAATTTCAAAAACTTAGCAGTCTTTTCCTTTGAAGTTTGTAAAGTTATTATGGCAAAATCTCTATGTCTTCAGGCAAACGCACACAAGTTTAAGTTTATGCATGCGTTAAAGACAAATGGATCACTCACAAGTTTACGTTAAGCACAATGGTACATCACTGCAGAACTGAGTCAAAATGTGAAACTCCCTTTGAGATTAAAAAGCATTTTTTGACAGTCCTGATAACACAGCTTTAGCCTGACAATTTATACTGCAAACAAACAAAAAACCTAGCAGATACACTAAAGGGAGTTCATAAATATTAATTTGACATTTCTACCAACACAAATAAATAAAAGCTATGAAGTCAAGTATTTATAATACTTGAGAGATGCTTCTGTGTTCTGTATCTCATACATCATGTGTTTTGGTTTGTGTTTTTCCATTGTTTATATTTCCAGTCCAATTTGCCCTCTGAAATATGCTGCATTTTACTGGGAACCTAAGTGTGAATTTCAATATTTTTTCATTTCAAAAAGGTAGATGAGAGGAGTGGATAGGGGGACTGTCTGCTTGTTTGCCACTTGAAATGCAGATAGAAGGCAGGCAGCTGCAGATAAAGAGAGTCCCTCCCTTTCATACCAAGTAGCAGTGGTTAATTGTGATGCACTGGGAAGTATAGTCATTGTCAAGAAACAGACACATTAATCTTGGGAAATGTCATCAGGCAGATCAAGTCACATTGGTCAATAAAAACCAAATGGCTTTGTCAGTTTGTAGATAACAAAGAGATGATTTAACTTGGAAAAAAAAAAAACAAGACTTCCATCTTAGTGGCATTTTCCTCTGAATTCCAAGTGTAGACTCTTGCCCATTGACTTCAGTCAGAATTCAGGTACTGTATTTCTGAATCAATTTCAGAGATTTTTCTCTCTGATTCCTTTATAAAAATAATTTAATTAAGGGCCCCATCCTTATTTCGCACCCTCTACAAAGCCAGATACTTCTGAAATTCCCTTCTGCTTGTGTTCTGACATTCAGCCTCAGACTTTCTAGGATGAGTCAGAGGTAGCACACTAATGAGACATTCAGATACAGCACCCAGCAGCGTGGAGCTGGACCGATGCTCAGAGTACACTGAGAAGCTTGGGACTTTTGCCACGGAATGGGGTTCTACTGCAAGGTTCCCATGGACGTGCAATATTTGACCATGTCTGGATTCAACTGCAACCTCTTGTACTAACTGCTGGCTAGAAACATCTCAGAAAAATAGATATTTTATGGAATCATAGCATCATAGAATATTCTGAGTTGAAATGGACCCATAAGGACCATCGAGTCCAACTCCAGGCTCCACACAGGACCATCCAAACTCGATGTCTGAGAGCGGTGTCCAAATGCTCCTTGAGCTCTGGCATCTTGGTGCCATGCCCACTGCCCTGGGCAACCTGTTCCATGTCCACTGCCCTCCAGTGAAGAACCTTTTCCTAACCCTTATCTGACCCACCACGAGGCCTCCCTTCAGCCTCCTCTGCTCCGGGCTGATCAAACCAAGGGCCCTCAACTGCTCCTCACATGTCTTCCCCTCCAGACCCAAGACAAAATCTAAAGCTATTATATTGATTATATTATTCCATGAAAAGTATAAAGGGATTCTGTTCTTACAATAAACCTTTTATGGTACATTTCAACTGTCTACCTGTTCTCCCACAGTTGAAGGACAAATGGATGAAGGAATTTGTGCAAAACACCCCTATAGGAACCAGTCCCTCAGAGGACATTTGCAGCAACCAGTTGAGCTGCAGACTTCTTCTCTGCTGCCCAAAACCTATTTTTTACTTCTTCCTGACTTGATTCCAGTGGAAAACGTGGCAAACAGTAGCCAAACAGATGATGTAATACTTATTACCATGAGGTGATGCCCAGTTTCCTGCTTTTTAGGAGCCAAGTGTCCTCCTTTTGCTTAAATTTCTATTATTATAGAGTTCAAATGAGCAGAGATGTAGTGTGGGTTGGGCAGGGGAGGAAAGGAGCACGACAAAGTGGCACAGGCTTGATACAGTTCCTCACCTGTGATTAGAATGCAGCAAAGTTTATTTCAGAATCCCTCAGATCATGGACCACATCTCTGTTCAGGTAGATGACTAAAAAGAAGAGCTCTGTTTGAAACAGAAAACATCAGAGCCTCCCAGACAGCCAGGGAACACAGGGAATATCCGTCAGCATGAAAAGGATCTGCCCTGGCACTGCATCAACTTGTCAAGGCTCCTGTAAAGCATCGCATGAAAGACTTCTAAAATGACTTGAAAGTTGTTCTGTTTTTGTTCCTTCCAAACGTGAGGGTAAGCATGGGAAAGGTGATGATTTGAAGATGTAACAACAAGAGAAAGGGAGCTGGCATCAACAGCTCATCAAAGATGGAAGCTGGCATTTAGAAACGAACAAGAGATGACAAGCCATGTGGGGATGAGACAAGGAGGTTGTTCAAAATGAAAACAAGACGATGTTGTATAAACAGAGGTAGGGGATGTAACAGAAGAATGAGGGAAGGAGGTGATAGTGTCAGTGTATTGGGGTAGGAAAATGTCTCTGCATGTGAATTTGAATCAGTTTAAGCAGGAGAATATGCTATCACTGGAGAAAAGAACTTTGCAATGAGATGCAAGGTGAGAGCCAGAATAAGACTTCTAGTTATGTCGCAGTTAAAAAAGACCACTTCCTTACAAGTGAGCGTGCAGAAGGATTGGCAAGAAAATATTCACAATAATCTCATGTCTTTGTGCTGACTGGAATTGATATCTACATGAGCCAGATCTGCCAGAAAAGAAACCCAAAACCATTGTTTGGACAGAATAGAACTGCCTAGAAGAGACAGGGAAGTATGTAACCCATCAACATAGATTTGATAAGATTAATTTGTGTTCACTGATAGCAGTGCCAAGAAACAAGGAGAAAAGGAGTTAAAAAAGATAAAGGGCAGGTCTTAGTGTCATCCTCATAGAAAGCTAAAGGAGGGTCAGAAGGTGACAAACGTGATTCAAAATGTGAAAAAATACTACAGCATCACAAACTGTGAGTCAAAAGAAGTTAGAGTCACTTGGGGAGAAGGACAGCTGGGAAAAGGGAATGGTCAATGGCATCAAGAGCAGCTGGAGGTCGGTGAGGGCAGCGGCACATACAGAGGTTTGGCAAGAGATACTGCAGGCTGGTAAAGGCAGGCAAGGAAGTCTAAATCAGAATCAGAAGAGAAAGTTTTATTTTAAGACAAAATCTCTCACTTCATCTGCTCTGTATTCTTTCATATTTTTGGCTTTATGCGCATACAATTTCCTACTTATATAATTCCTAAGAAGTGTACAAATGGAGAAGAACTATTGAGATCGCAGTCCTACAGTTGGGTAAAAGCTATTGGATGGCTGCTGTGTGCCCACTGCCACGTGTTAAGATTTCTTATATAAACCCCACAGCCAAAGGAACTGAACAGCTGCACTGCTTTTCTGCACTTGAGGACACCACCAGGGTAAGGCTTGTCTTCAAGAGGGGAGGATTGAGATACTGTATAATTCACTGGTTCTGTGCTATAAAGACGGGCAAAGGAACCTGGCATGCAACAGCAGCTCAGGCTTTCAGCTCTGGAGCTCCCTGGCTCAATGTGCAAGGTGTCATTGTAAACCAGCTGCTGCTCTGCATTGCCTCAGTAGAATCTTAAAATCATAGAATCCTTGGAGTTGGAAGGGACCTCTGAAGGCCATCTACTGACAAAATGGCACCTTTTAGAAGAAAGCTGCTTCTCAAAATTTGAAATAAAACTAGAGATTGGCTTTTCTAACTAAATATTTGTGCTTTTAGCTAACTTAATTTGTAAGATTTTCTTCAATTTCTCTATTACTCTCACTATCTAATGAATTCCTCTAGTCTTGATGGGATTTCTTTTAATTTAATATACTCAGGATCACAGTTTCAGCAAGTTATTTAATGAGAAGGGAGAAAAACCTTTACTTCTCTCAACATGAACAGAACTTCAGTTACAGTGAAATAACGAGCATGCACTCATTAAACTGGCATTTAACCCAATGATTCAATGGGTGTAGTTCCCATTAACAATCATTTAAATGAATAGAACGGCAAGCTCTGGACCAGTTAATGAAGGATACTAATTAGCAGCAGTAGCACAGAAGAAGCCATGTTAACTAAACTGACAAATTTCTGCACTAAAAAAGCCATCAAGCTCCTACTTATAATGAGGTTAATTTAAACCCAGTGTTGAACAAGACCAGAACTCCAACTTGAAGGGGATGCTCATCTTCCTTCTTCTAATTGCAAAAGGGAAAATAGGTTTTAGGTTGAAAACCTCCAGTTATGAATGTATTGCAGACCAGCCATATAGCTGGTCTTGTTCTTCCTTCCCAGCAGTCCATGGCAAAAGTCAGCCTGGGCCAATTGCTCGAGGGTTAGTCCACGTTGCTGATAAGCCCACCACAGAATGGTGGATGAAGGGTTCACCTCATCTCACAGAAACTTGAATTTCTGGTAAACACTGCAGCTCCAGTGATGGAGTTTTACCAGAGAATCTGCTCTTGTTCTGTAGCTTTCAGCTATGCTACAATACCACTTTTCTCCAATGTCTCTGTTTAAGAAACCTCGAGTGCTATATTGGACATAGTATAAAATTAGGTATGTGTTCCCTCTCTCTGAGATTTCATTTCTCTACTAAAACAAGATCATTTGCTCTGACTCTTTGGGCTGTCTCTTTACTTGTTTTATTCTGTTTTTCATTCCATCTCAGCCTCACTCAGAAAGCTTCTGCAAAATTTCATGGGTAGCACTCAGTGGCCTGGTGTGGTACCACTTCATTTCTTAAGCTCCTTCATCGTTGTTTTCCTTTGTTTTGTTTTTCACAAGTCTGTACCACTCGTTTTAAAGTCAGTGCCAAATCTATGCAGTCAGCATAGGTGTAAAAGCTCTTAGAGTGGCTAGAGATGCCATCAAGGTCTATTCTCAGGCATGATGCTTGGTCTCGCACCTGGCACTTAGTAGAATATTCTGCTAATGGCACAGTTTGTGGAACAGACTAGAATTTAGTTCTCTCTCTCATAGTATCTCCAGTTCAGTAGGATCAATAAGACAAAAAGATATTGTCAATATAATTGGTAGATATGACTTAACACCCCAAAACTAGACAGGTGGCGAGGCCCCGGCACAGGCTGCCCAGAGAAGCTGTGGATGCCCCATCCCTGGAGGTGCTCAGTGCCAGGCTGGATGGGGCCCTGGGCAGCCTGACTAGATGATCTTTGAGGTCCATTCCAACCCCAGCCATTCTATGATTCTAAGGGCTCTGGCTAATTTTTTCTCCAAGACTACTGTTCTGAGTATAGTCGTGCCTTTTAAAGGAACACTGATACATTTGCAACAGCAGAGACCATTAGGATTAATGCTTAATGCTGAATGCAGGCAGACCTCCAGTGAGAATAGTTGTGGTATTTGTCAGATTCATGTTTGTCCATGGTTCTTTGGCATCAGTCCATTTCTTTTTATTATTTTTTTTTTTTGAGAGGAAGGCTGGACTGCTTTGCTTTACTGGATTTGCAAGCACAAGTGGGGACGGTAAGAGCTTCCTAATACTGCCTGAAAAGACCACAGATGGGAAGTCATACAGACCATCACCTCATTAATGTTGAATCTAAATCTTTTTTGGACTCTGCTGACAGTTTGCCGTGCTAAAAGCAAATGTTGCTCAACTGAAATGAACAGTATTGTGCTTGTTCACCGCTGTATTCAGAACTAGCAATTGCCTGTCACAGCAAGCTTAACTTAATGCCAGATGTTACTCTTACTGCAGCTGATAATACAGTTCTAGAATGAAAACAATAACATTGCTTTTGTAAAAATCTATAGAAGATGTAAGATTCCAGATTCTCAGATTCTGGGAACTAGCACAAACTGGTTTACATCAGCTGAGACTCTGGTCCCGTATCTCAAATTGAAAAACTACATTAGAAACTAGAAACTGATAACTTAGAAGAGGAATGCAAATCAAATAAGGAATATAAATCAAAGGTTAATAAATTTTGCCAGAGGTTACTCAGCATTAAAGAAGCTCTCAAAACATTTAAACACATTTGAAAAGAAGTCTTTGAAGTATCTGTAGACGACTTTCAGTTTTTGCAACAGCTTATTCTGTGCGTATTTAGGGACCTGTACAATTGAGCATGTTTGATACTGGGAGAGGGGAACTGGAAGAGCTGTGTTTCTGCTCGATGACAGCAAATAGAGACATGCAACAAAAAAAAGTTTTTTAAATGGAAAGATGTGAAATTTGTGCTGAAGATCAGTTAGAATTAAATGACGCATTTTGTTAGAAAATGAAAGATGTGGTTTTCCATAAGCATAAATTCTTATTTTTCCGCAGGCATTCCAGGACAGATTACAGAGGCAAATTTTAAACTAATAAATAGAAAATCTTCTCAATACCAGAGAGTTTAGCTTCCCCATGCTCTTGAGAATATCTAGGCAAAGAGAAGTGCCTAATTTGTATTTTCTAAGTAGAAGATAAAGATAATTATTTTTAAGTGGAAACATAATTGCCATTAGAAATTAATTCCTTTAGTAGAGAAAATCCAAGGCACCAATTCTCAGTTTTCAGTCTTCTGTATATTCAGGGATGAACTAGAGAGGTGATCAATAATGAGAACTAACCAAAGTTTCTTTCTGTTGCAAATGCCTCTTAAATCTGTCAGGCAGCCTTCTCAAGAGAAAAAGCCTCCAAGACCTTCTAAAAGGGCTAAGCAGAAAAGATAACATCAGAATCATGGAATCGTAGAATTATAGAATGTTTGGGTTGAAAGGGCCCATCTTGTTTCAAGGCCACTGTAATGGGCAGGGACACCTCTCAGTAGATCAGACTGCCCAAAGCCCCATCCAGTCTGGCCCCAGGGATGGGGCATCTACAACTTCTCTGGGCCTTTGTGTGGTTCCAGTGCCTCACCACTCTCATAACGGACATGAAGGCCTCCTGGATTGTTATGTCGTTCTGTGTTGTCTCGCCAGCAGATAATAGGGTGGCTGAAATCCTCCACTATGACCTGGGTTTGTGGAAATGAGGCTGCTTCTTGTCTATAATGGGCCTTTTTCACTTGGTCATCTTGATCGAGTGGACTATAGCAGATCCCTTCTGTCATGTCACCTGTTTCTGCCTTCCCTTTGATTCTGACCCATTGTCTCCTCATCTATCCCAAGGCAAAACCTCATGCAGTCATTTCTCATTAAATAGAAGGTGACATCCTGTCTTTGTTTCCCCTGCCTGTCCTTCCTAAAGATCCTGTATTCTTCCAACATTCCAGTCAGAGGAGCCATACCACCACATCTCCGTGATGCTGAAGGATAAAGAAGATGATGAGGAGAAAGAACAGCTAATACTGGCAGAAACAATGAAAAAGAAGATGTCAAAGACTACAGACATCAGATGGGACATCAGAGTGCAGACATTAGGTAGAGCACCCCAGCAGCACCTCCTGTTCCTGGAAGTCTCCATGGAGCTGGTGGATGCAATTCCCTTGAGAGAGAACAAGGTAAAGAAATACACCTTGGGGCCACTCAGTGTCTCATGTAGCTTCTCCCGGTAGCATTTGACTCTACAAAGCCCTCTGAAGACTACAGATGCTTGGAGAGTCGTGCTGGAAGCAGGTCACGAACCAGTACCCTGTAGTTATTTGTGCACCCCCACAGCAGTCTTGGCTCTTTTTTCATCATTTCTCCAACTACAATTGCTTACTTACATGTTCAACTTAAACAGAAGCTCCATCTAGTCACTGAATGGACTGCCACCTTGCCCACTGCACATGCAGAAAAGCTGTTCAGTCTAATGCTACCGTTGCCACCTTTTGACTTGCACTAAGAGGAAGAAAACCCTATTTGCAGCATCTTCTGTGGCAGCATCATTTATTTGGAGTGCATTGTACTTCAGATTTTTATATAACAGTTTCATAGTCAGACTCTGCCTGACGTATGCGGATATTATATGAAAACTGCAGAGCCTCCAAAATCCATTGTTAAGAACAAATGTACCTTCTGACTGACTTGCATTTCACTGGCACCTGTTGTTGACGTACAATAAAATGCCATCTAAACCTTCCCCAGTTGTTCTATTTCCAAACTATTTGAGCGCCATTATGATTTTGTAGTGCTCTATTGTTCCACTCGGTATCTCCATAGTTTGCTTTGCTCCTGCTACAACTGAACAAAGGAAGCATACGATCTTTCTCTGTTACCTCAGCAGCAACAGCAGCCAACAAATGCAGTACACAGAATGAAATTTTAATTCTGTCCCCAGCCCAAACCCACACACTTCTCAGGGAAGGCTGAGGACTTCAGTTTGTAAGGGCATAAAGAAGACCTATCAAAGAGGCAAGTCGCTATAGCAACACGCATTATAAATGAGAATTTACATTTTGGGGTAGGGAAGGGGGAGAAGCAGGAGATGTTATTCAAAGAACGTGGGTCTTAGCCTGTGAGCTGTGTGTGTCAAGCATGAGCAGTTCTGTCTGGGAATACTCACAGTGTCCTTATTGCACACTCCACATTTCTGATTTCTGAGCTTTTTTTTCTGCACTGTGTTCATGTTTGCAAACCTTTTCCTTGCACTTACAACGACAAGCATCCTACCTTTGGTTTTCCATGAAACTCAGTGTCCTTTTGCTATTTTAAAGTATCCTATTCCATGCTCACTGTTGAGCCTATGAGTTCCATTTATTCAGGTTTTATGCCTTGAAATAATATCTCCACCCTGTCAAGATACTCACATGGCTTTCTTGCTATCCTAGTTACCTAGGAGAGTATTTTGGCTGCATTGTCTCTGTATTTCTCTGCCTGCTTCTTGATTAAAGCCCTTGCACAGCTGCAATGCCAGGCAAAGTTCCCCAAGCACACACACAGCTGCTTGCAGTCAGCTGCATGAATTCTTGTCCAGGGAGGTCTGAAATGAAGCCAGACACCCCGCCACCTGTTACAGAGTGTTTTAATAACTCAGGATGAACATATTTTCTATAGAGACAGAAATTCTTAGTTACGGCTTATTATAAAAATGCTCTTGGGTTTAGGAGCTGACACTTTGTTGCTTCCCAAGGCAGACCACAGAGATGGAGTCCATCCATCATGATGGATGAGCTGATGAGGAATGGGAAAAGTGTGACAAGTTAAGTTTGAGATCAGGCTTTCAGGTAACAAGAACCTAATTCTCTCGGCTGTAAAAAGCCTCTGGGACATTGGACAAACCATGGAGTACTTTGTTGTCTATATTTCCCCTGTACGAAATGATGACTTTACCACTTTGCAATGCACGAGTGCACTGTCAGGACTTGTGCATTGATAGGGACAGCACTGCCAGCTTTACAGCAAGGAAAATCTTCCCCCTTATGTTATAGATGTGAGTCTATACTCATTTCCTATGCTCAGATAAACTTCAAGGCCAATTTCACTGCTGTCTATGATTGCCCTTAGAGTACAGAATGATAGAGCATTCGAAGTTCGAAGGAACCCATATGGATTATCAAGTCCAACTCCTGGCTCCACAGAATGTAACTTACGATAGAAATTTGGAGTTACTGAAATTCAGAGTGTGACTCAGCCAAATTGATGTCCAGACTGATCAGCATGCATGCACAATTCAAGTTGTTTTGTTTTGATTTTTTTTTTTCCATGCATTTACCAATTCTCAGCATTGCAGTACAGGTATAAGAATTACTTCTACTATAAAACACCTCCTGAGTCATCTGGCCAGTTCATCTCTGTGTGCACACAGCCCGAGGCAGCCAGGCACACCAAGAAGAGCCTCACCAGTGGGATCCAGCTCACTTCTCTGCTTTACAACACATTTAGGATATTTCCACTTATGTGATTTCTTTATATCTGGTTTTCTGTAATGTGACTTGAAAGACGCTAGCGGAAAATGAAACACATTTTCAGCATGTTATGAGTACATCAATATGGTTTTTATCTCTTTGACTGAGCAAGTGCCTGTTCCATTGTATCAAAATTAGCACGTGACATTTCAGTAAAGCAATAGATACATAAGAAATCTCCAGGACAAAAGCACATTCCAGTCTCTCAACTTTCATGTCATGTAAAAGAAAGGAAAGCTCACAACAAAAGAGATACTGAATTGTTTTCTACCAAATATAGAGAGTAAAGACCCCCAGCTATTCCACAGCTCTTCTGATTCATTTTGTTGATCTGCCATTGCAGATTCAAGAGGCAACTACCCAACAAAAGCTTCACCCATAATCACAGGCAGGAGGTATGGAAAAGCAATCTCTGAATGCCACGACTTACTCAAACTGTATTACTAAAATAAAATGTTTATGAGTTAGTTTAGTCTCTGTTTAGTATTCTATTTTTAATACAGTTAGAAAGTAAAGTATGCCACTTACAGTGAACCAAAACTTCCCTTGTTTCCATGGAAATGTTTAGCAGGCTGATCTGAAGTTTAACCAGACTGGTAAATACAAAGCTCGTTACCAGCCAGCTTGATTCCCACGGCTGCCTCTCATGCGCACCATCACACTCGGGAACCTGTTACACTGTGAAGCACTCCTTAATGACAGCTGATTTCTAATCCAGGGCAAGGACTGAGCAAGATCCTCTTGAATATGTGTAGCAGAGCTGGGGGCAGGGGGAGCCACCAAGCCACATGCTCATTAGCTACAAAACTGTGTTTCAGCAATGGGGCTTTTTACAGTCCTGCAGTTCAAAGGATGACCTGGTGTTTTGTTATTACACAGCCACTCTCTGCCATTGAAGATTTCTTCTAGCTCTGGTAGCTGTACACGTGAAATGCTTGTCTTCAGTGATATCACTTCTGCTTTATCCCAGACTAAGTGAGATCAGAATGCGCTCTACTTTATTTCTGTGCTTTACTGTTGAAGATCACTATTCAAATACTAATAGTGATGTTTGCTACAGAAATACCATATACAATAAATCAGTAATGCACAGCAAGACTCATAACTGTGGGCCGGTTTGCAGGGGGGAGGTGTAGGTATCTCTAGACGTTTTTTAGAGGAAGGAAGTTATCTGAAAATCGCTACAAAACCACCAATAACTTGTGCTCACAAGAAGCTGCGTACTTCACGTGCATATCAATTTTTTGTCACATTCAGGGCAGAAACCTGGCAACACAGAAAATGAGAAGCAAGTCCTGCTCAGCCACAGTTTCAGAGTAAGTTGACTTTGGTGTGACTTCACCTTTTCGTACACTTCCTTGTCCCCATGCCAGACACCTTCAAGCTCCATTCCTTTGATGCTTGTCAAGTCTTCTACTGAGGTAATACAGCTCACTAATTTGACAGAAAAGCATGCACTTCTTTTCTGGATTATTTTTCTTTTAGCTCAGCAAACCAAATGAGTGCAGCAAGGGACCAATGAGTGACAACAACAACATGCATGGCCAGAAATGAGCGACCACTTCAACAGCAACCATTAGATTGCCTCAGCTGCATACATGAAATATATACATTAAGTCACTGAAGCACTCTATTACCCAAATAACATCCACAGTTAGCCTCAGTTTATGCCTAAAAAAATCTGAAAACTTACATCTGCAACAAGCAAAGAGGATGAAAAACTAAAGTCTTCATAGGATCATAAAATTATAGAATGGCTTAGGTTGGAAGGGACCCTAAATCCATCCAGTTCCATGGGTTCCAGTGCCATGAACAGAGTTGTTCCCCACCAGCTCAGGCTGCCCAGGGCCCCATCCAGCCTGGCCTTGAGCACCTCCAGGGATGGGGCACTCACAACTTCTCTGGGCAGCCTATGCCAGGGCCTCACTGCCCTTTGAGTAAAGAATTTCCTCCTAACATCTAACCTCTTTCAGCTGAAAGCCATTCATCATTATCCTATCACTGTTAGACTGTGTAAAAAGTCAGTCCCCCTCCTGCTTCTAAGCTCCCTTCAAGTACTGGAAAGCCACAGCTGTACCCTATGCTGGAGCCACTGCAGTTTGTTCATGCACTTTAAGCATGTGGGAAACTTCTCTCTATGTCCACTGTGTTGAGGTGGTCTGGAATTTGCTTTACCAAATGGACTATGTGAGGCATTCAACAGACTCTGAATTCATAGCATCGTAAAATCATGAAGGTTGGAAAAGGCCACTAAGATCATCTAATTCAACCGTCAGCCCATCAGCACCATAAGTTCCTTTCGTGCTTTGGGAAACGCACATTTCAGTTTGGGAAAACACAAGGTAAATATATTTTATTTCTCAAAATGTGTTGTTCAGCATCATCGTATTTTTATTCATTACCACAAATTGTTTCCTCTGTCTTGAAAGACCATCACATCTGGTAGAGAACATAAACGTTTTCAGTCATTTGAGTAAAATGTCAGCTTTGTGCACGGTTAAAAAACGCTTCCATAAAGATAACTGAGAAATCCACAGCAGTGATATTGTACAGTTTCAATGTGCCCACCTCAAACAAAACAATCATCCATAATATTTACGACACTGAACAATACAGAAAAGTAGCAGTGAAAAACTTCAGATAAGCTATCGATGAGATACAGGTCCACCACTCAAATAGAGCTCCCGAGATAAATAAGACCCAGTAAACTATGGACAACCTGAGGGAGGAAAACAGTGAATGAGAGAATAAATGTTTGCGTGTACAAGCCCTGGAAGCAGGTAAATATCTTAAGCCCCCAGCCAGAAGGATTCAAGCCCGCATGAACATATCTGCAGAGAAAGGCTTATCAAATGTTTTCAGCAGGAAAAAAAAAATGAGATATCTAAAAGTGAATCATAGAAACCATTCAGATATTTCTGCTGTGTCATATGAGGTCAAGCTATTTGATATTCGGTGAGCTAGAGGACAACAACAAAACTTGAACTGCCTTTTGCTGTGACTTGAGACAGCACGGTGCTGAGCCTTGACAGCAGTTGCACAAGAAACAACTGGAAAAGACCCAAGAAGCCTGAGCAGTCTCATCTCCTGGGATTATCAGTGTTGCAAGTCTTCATTGGGAAATGAAAAAAGAGTGAATAAATGAAAGTAATGTCTTTCCTGATGAAAGTTGTCTGAGTAGCAAAAACAGGAGAATACTAATCTTCCTAGCATGCTGTATCTGCTACTCTGTGCAGAATAAAGCAGTATTCCTTCTAGAACACTTGTGATAAAGATAAACCTTACAGATAGGGAAGGGCATCTGATTTACAAATCTAAATTATAAATCAGTTTCTCTCTATTAAATCCATGAAAATAGAGGCACTGAGTGAGTCAGAAACCTTAATTAAAAGTTTTCCTTCAAGCCCCTTGGACTGTCTGAAGCTCTCCTTCTTGAATTTGCTTGTAATTTGAATTTCTGCCCTGTTTTGAACAATTACTCACGGAACAGAAGTTCAAAAAGCAGGTGGGTGAACAAAGACCACATGAATCATTAAGTTGTAGAGATTGGAACAGTAATGAAGGGGAAAGCCATACAATGGGTGGGGATGCTAATGAGTTGCCACAATGGGTTTGCTATACCAAAGGTCTCTGAGGAGTATTCATATCTCTTACATCTACCAGGACCTTGAGATCTGCGAACCATTCACACCAAAGACAAGACGTGTATTTGTGTTTCCGGCAGGCTCTCTAGTGACATATTATTTTCTGAAGATCTCTAAAGTAAGTTTTTCTACAAGGATAGAGTGAAGGAACTGGGTTTGTTAAGCCTTAAAAAGAAAAGGCCAAAAGGGGCTATCATTGCTGCCTTCAACTATTTAATGGAGGTTGTAGAGACAATGGAGCAAGACTCTTCCCAGAGGTGCACATTGAAAGCAGATGGGCAACACAGAAAATTCCAACTCAATGCAAGGAAAAAAAATCACCATCATGGTGATCAAATACTTAAAAAAGGGACCAGGGAGGTTGCAAGATCTCCTGAGCAGCCTGATCTGTGTTGGCCTTGCTTTGAGAAAAGGGTTGAACCCTCCAAAGGTGTCTTCCAATGTAAATTATTGTGTAATTCTATCTTATCAAAGTAGGCAAAGGCAGTATAATCGTGCTTCTCTCCCTCATGCCAGTTTTTGGATGGTGTGTATGTTTGGAAATCAGCTGTTTTCTAAGATAAATAGTGCGTAATTTGTCACAGCATCTTCTTCTTCAGAAGACTTCACCATGGCAGTCTGAAGCTAATCACACAGAGCTTAAATTTTGTATTCAGAGTAAAGTAGAGAGCTGTCCAGAGTGGCATCATCAGGGCTTCCAGCTGATAACTGTACTCAAGCCAATATAGATACTACCTCCTTCCCCGGTGTATTAACAAGTCAAGTCCAGCTTGACTAGATTACAGAGGTAACATGAATACATCCCAGGATACTTCTTGCTGTACAGAATTTCACTGCTAGCTTGCCTCCCTGACAATACTGCTTTCATGTCACAATTTGCAAAATGGACAATTCTGCTTCTGTTTCTCAGTCACAGTAATACATTCCTCCTTTTTCCCTTGTGCCAGCTTTGCACTCACCTAATCCTATGGTGAGCTGGCACAGGACTTATACTGTTGGTACAAAGATGAATAATTTTTTTGACCAGAACTAACTTGGCTCACTGTGAATGCAGACGTGTAGCAGAGCTAGTGCAGAAGCACGAGGCCAGGACAAGGCACCCACACCTCCAGGATGCAGGGAACAGCTGAATGACAACTTGGAACGTCAGCTTGTGATGCAAATAGTGCTCGGTGTCAAACAGCAGCGGGACGCTGTTCAGCAGTGAGCCAGATGCACTGCAGAGCACAAAATAGAGCTGGAAGCCTGTTGCCAGGGACCTGCCTGGAATTGGCACTGAGCAGCAAGAGCTGAGGCTACCAAGGCTATGTAGCCTAAGTTCTTTAAAGCAAACTGTCTGGTTTATCAGGATTTGAGCCTCTTTTGCCTTAGCTTTGCCTCAGTTACCTAGCATTTCAGAGGTTCCCAACAAACCATTGTACTTTTCATCTTAACGTTAACTACCCACATCAATATCCTGCTCTAAATGGTGCAAATGGGAGTTTCAGTAGAGTTCAAGAGGGCAGGGGCAGATGAATATAGCGACTTGTGGGAACACCAGGAGTCTGTCTGGCTTCTGGCACACAGCCCAGCAGTTCATGTATTCAGAAGAGACCATTAGATCATTTATCCTGACCTGCTGTATATCACAGGCCATTATATTTCACCATCTCGTCCTTGCACTCAGGCCAACAAATATGTATCAGGTACAATAAACTGTTATTCCCTGTAATACTGCCAGCCTGAATGAATGCAGTATTTTCTTCTGAAAGGATACCAACTCCTACAGATTATCCTGCAGCCTGTAGTGGAAGACAGCTCCAAATTACCTGTGGGAGGAAGGGGGAAATATCCTGACCACTGCAGGCTGGTAAAAGCTGCTGTTTACAGGTCCCATATATTTGATTAAATTGGCATCTTATGGCAAGGAAATATTAAGTCACCAGTAGTATTGCTGATGTGTTTTCAGGGATTCATATTATGGCTCATGATTCAGTGTGCAGTGCCTGCTTAGATTAATTACAATTTAATTCCTAACGCTTGATTAGTATTGCAATTTTGTGCAAGTAATAGTGATGTATCATGATGTATGGTGGACATAAAGATGCCCTATAGCAAAGATGTCAGGATTAGCATACTTCTTTTCTAGCATCACTCCCAGCTCACCCACATCACATCTTCAGTGCAGATGCAATTACTTGCCCTCTGCCATCCCCTGGCATATCTGTCTGACACTGACATGAAAGACAGTGCTTGAGTGCTCAGAGCATACTTAATAAAATGTGCAGAATTCCTGACTAAATGAGAGCTCCTGCATTAAAACAAAAGACACTGAACATTGTTAGGGCATGAACTTTGTAACTGTTTATCTTACTGTGCCTGCAAAGTGTCAGAAATCAGTAACCCCCAAGGGCAATGCGTGTGCAGCCAAGAATGACCTATTGGTCATGCATTCTGCTCATGTGTAAGACTGTGACCATTAGCTATGCCATTATAACTTAGATCAGTTGTCATATCTTGCCCACAAAGACACAGTCTGGGGATTATCTCACCTAACCTTAGAGAGGTACAGAATAGATAGAAACAGTTGTGTTTGTTGTTTTCATAGGCAGCGTAGAGAAACATCCCACTGGGATACAACGCATCAAAGCCTGTAGTGGACAACTAAAAGAGAAAGGCAAATAGTTTGTAAGGGCCCAATTCTCTCTAAATAACAGAATGACCCATTTGGATATAGGTGACACTTGAAGGTCCAAGAGAAGAATCCCAGCCAATGTAATTGGAAATTGAGTCTTGCTTAGCTCCAGACTTTCACCTGGATTACTCTGTCCAGTTTCAGGCTCCCCAGAACAGAAAACATTGATGTACTGGAGAGAGCACAAAGAAGATTGTCAGGACATATGGCATACAAGAAGACATTTAGGGGTCTGGGTTTATTTGGTCTTAAGATGAGAAGGTAGAAGAAAGATCTCACTGCTATTTATTACAGCCTGCTACTAACAGGTGTAAAAAAGACAACAGCCAGACTCTTGTCAGAGGTGTAAAGGAACAGGATGAGAGGAAACAGGAAAAGCAACAGTTGCAGCGAGGGAAATTCTGGCTTGGTGTAAGGAAAAACAAATTACCATGAGCACTGTCAAAATGCTGGAACAAGAAATCAGAGTGGCTGGGAAATATTCTGCCTTGGAGAGTCTCAAATATCAACTGGAGACGTCAGTTCAACCTTCAGACAAATTATTCTGTGATTTGTGAAAAACACTAGAGATTTTCCAAACTGATTTTACATAAGGTCTCAGGGCATTCATCTTAAAGGCATATTATTTTTAAAAGCATAAATAGAGCCCTTCTATTCACCTACTTGTGATGATCGCTATAATTCACAGTTTCAATCTGTTATCTATTCATGAGATTTTTAATTTTCTTTTTGACTGAAAATTGAAAGAGTCACGCAAGCCCCCACCTCAGGTCCTTCAGGATCTAAACTGTACTTCATAAATAAGGTCAGAGTAGTTGGTAACACTAGGAAGTGCAGTTATCACTTAGCACTGCAGATTATGCTGGGCAGTAGTAACTGTGCTGAGTTACCTGAGACCAAGGTTGCTCCTGTCCTGGCTGCATTTTTGCTGCGGGAGTGCTGGATGAATGCGTTTATTTTATAGATCAAATTAGTACATGATGAGGTCTCTATCACTACGCCTCCAGAAAGTATTTCCAAAGTAGTCTGCAAGTCACAGCACAGGTATACGCACCGCATGGCTTTTGTGGGTGGCTCAGACCAGTCAGTGCAGTAACATCATGGGTTCCTTCCAGTGATTTCCATCAACTGATTTCCACTCTGGTGCATTGGAAGTTTGCCTATACGTTGGAGTTTATTTAAAATATTACCCCCTTAATATCATCCCCTAATTTAGGACATGGAGGCTCTATTTTCAGAGAAGCTCAACGTTTCCAAGTGCTGATATGCAGAGGAAGTACAGTCAGCTATCAGATCTTAACTGTCCATTTGAATGCAAAGCAACCTTTATGTGCCTTGTGAATTACTTTTTCTCAGCAAGGCCTAGAAGTAGAATGAAAATGGGAATATCACTTTACATGGAAAGAGAAAAAATAGAGAAAAAAACCAACAAATTAAAGGTATCACATTTTGCTGAACATTCAGCATTCCCACTCACAAAAGAAGACTGTATTCTATGTTCATAATAACTTGAAGCTAATGAAGCACAGCTGCTTTATATGGTTCAGAAGCAGATTAAGACACAACAGGATGTTCAGTAACTGTGTCAGAAAAACAAATTCCTTAATGTAACTATCAGTTAATCTACAGAACAAAAAACCTTCTGCATACCAAAGCTGGCTCTATTCTCAATCTTTTCTTGTACTTCCTCTGGATTAACACATTCTCTTGTATTGGATTCAAAAAAATAAAATCAAGGATGATGGTAATTAAGCCTTGATCTAAATCTTGTCCTGGGCTTGGATATGTTTCTTCATCCTTTCTTGCTTAAAAAGTTCATCACAGAAATGATGAGAAAACATACTCCAACTGCTACTACAGGAGCTGCATAGAGTTATTGAAAATACTGCCAACTATTTAGAGAATGTTTCTCTTTAGGTCAATGTTTAAAACCAAATATATATATAAATATTACATTGTAAGAATTTGGTTGGACGGGATCCTGGGCAGCCTAATCTAGTGACTGGCAGCCCTGCCCATGACGGGGCAGTTGGAACTAGATGATCTTTAAGGTCTCCTACAACCTAAGCCATTCTATGATTCTATGATTTGTAGCTTCATATTATCATACAAAACAGTCCTGGACTGTAGACATAATACATCTGACATTTCAGTCTTGCTTTGACCTTTGCAGCTCAGAAACTTCTTTTTAAAAATAATTCATGTTATTTTCCAACCACTTTTTAAATTGCCTTTATGCCAACGCCTTTGATGTGCATCACCCCTTACTCAGATGAGGTCAGATCCTGCTCTAGCTCCCACAATGTAAATTTGGTACTGGCAATCTCATTTAAAGTTATTACAAACTTGCATGGGTGTAATTTACCACAGAGACTGGATTCTTAGCTACAGTCAGTAGTACGCATGCTGTTGGCAATGGTGTAAAATTTAGAGCAGAACCAATGAAGTCACTGGTAAATGTGTACGTAAAAATGACAAAAAAAAAAAGCAGAAAGAGTCTTTCTGTAACACATCAACCAAGCTCATACGCACAAAGGCCCATCTATGAGCAACAAATGGATAAAATAAGTCTAAAGATGAAAACTGTAAGGGCTTATAGACATAGGCAGATAGGGATGAAGTAGCTAAGGGGAGGATAGGTCCATCCTTCTTCCATAGGTTAATGCACCTGTATCAGAGATTGGGATTGTTTATTCTAGAGAAGAGAAGGCTCAGGGGAAACCTTATTGCTGTCTACAACTCCTTGAAAGGAGTAGGAAGGTGGAGTTGGCCTCTTCTCCCAGGTAACTAGAAATAGGACAAGAGGTAATCGCTTTAAGTTGCTCCAGTAGAGGTTCGGGTTGGATATTGGGAAAAATTTCTTCTCAGAAAGACTGGTAAGGCATTGGCATAGGCTGCCCAGGGAGGTGGTGGAGTCACCATCCCTGGAGGTGTTCAAGAGATGTGGAAATGTGACATAGTTTAGTGGGCATAGTGGTGATGGGCTGACAGCTGAATAGGTCTTTTTCAGTCTTAATGATTGTACAGTTCTATGGTTCTATGGCCAGAAATTCTGTATCTGCTGCTCATGCCTCTCACTTTACATCTGTGCTTTAATGCAAGCTCTACCCAGGGATAGAGTCTGCAGTTTTCTGTCTGTCCCATTCAGCCATTTCTACAGCATCTGCAACCTAGAGGTAGGAATCATACCCACACCTCAGGGGATCATGAATCAGAGGCCCTGGAACTGCTTTGATCCAGTGGTGAATGCAGTGCAATCCTGCAATCACTTTCCCATCACGACAATTTAATGGTTCATAGAAAAAAGCATTTAGCTGACTGCACTCTTAAACCAACAAATCTGTTTCAGAGATAGAAAAAAAACACCACCCAAGGAATATTAAAAGAAAATATATTGTAAGAAAAAAGAGTCAATTAAAAGTTATTTCTTAAATCTGGCAAGCCTTTAACTTAGACAGCACTGCCACAACAAAGCCATAAAAGAAACGTAAAGTAACTATGGAACTTCTATCAGAGAGCTAGGAGATTTCACTGAGAAGAGAAAAAGAGCAAGCTGAATAATGAATCTTAGTTCCAAAACATTTGTAAGGCCTTTGAAAGTTTAATGTACTTTATAAAATGCTAAATATTATTACCACCGTCCAGGGAGACAAATCCCATCTGTATCTTCGTTTATGGGAGTGGTCAGAGGGGTAACCAGGAAATCAATTTCTCAAATGCTAGTAATGGTGAAATGGAAAGCCTTCAAAATAGCATTAGTAATGTTTGCAGACACTCTGGTTTAATCCCAGTAGCTGTTCCAATATCCCCTTCCATTGTTTTCTGTCCTTTTCTTTACCAAGTAGGATAACAGACCTGGAAGGTAAGTGGCTGGAGAGATATCTGTACAAAAATGTCTGGCTTCCTGGATGTGTTAGCATGAGCTCACTGCTCCCCTCTCTTCTTCTCTGGCCCTCTGACCCTATCTGTAGTCAGTTCTGTCCAGTCAGCCTCAGCATTCCTTGCATAATAGCTTTGATACTATATCATCCTTCCACTTCGCAGTCCTGTTGCTGAAAATCTCCCCACCTCGTTCAGAGCAAATTTGGGAAACAGGTATGGTGATGCCATAGGGATCCAGGAGCTGATACTGACAGAAAACTCATATACACTGGAACATTGTTGTAAAAGACATTTAGAAGAAATAGACTTTTATACTTAGGGAAAATATCTAATCTTATGCAGTGTATAGATTTGTGTAGATCAGGAAATGACACAGAAATTCCTTGAACAGGCATACAAAAAGACCTATCCTAGCTTAGGTGAGATAAAAGGAGGCACTAATTTAATAATCCATCAGAGGAAGCAACGACAGAAAACAGCTACAATAGGAAGTTAGAATCAGGTGGAGAGGTAAAAGCATCTACTAAAATGTAATAATAGTTTTTCTCTAAGTCCCAGTTATCAATTCAAAAGGAAGCATTAAATTTGCTCAGTGCCCTGGAAGTTATCACAGCACTGCTGTGATTTTCTAATGCGTGCCACCACAAACCATTATGAAAGGCTATCAGCTCAAGGCTATCAATTCCTTTGCTGATCCTCACTCAAAAAGACCACCATTTCTCATTAAAACTCTAAACCCTGGTATGAGAAGGTAAATGGGGTGCCTATGAGAGGCCATAGGAAAGGAGGAATATGGCTCCATCACTACTGCAGGCTGGATTGGCATCTAAAAATTCACATCCTATTGGGACAGGCAGTTTCCTCTCTAAAGACTTAGAAACAAGAACTGAGAATAAAACTCTTCACACATTTATGATATTAGAGCATCAAAGAGTTCTGGGGATCTGACTCATTTCTTTAACATGTAATGACGGCAATATTATGACACTAACAGCTCCAATTTATTGTAATGGAATCCTCACGGTACATGCAGTGGAAGAACACAGCTGCAAACACTTTCATGGGGAGTGTTAAGCATTTCTTTATTATTTACGTTGGTTTAATGGCTCAATCCTATTTCAGATGAAGATAATGGGAAGAAGAACTCCATTTACTTGATAACTGCATACCCAGGCATTATTGGAATCCGTGATAAAAGGTATTATTATTCACTTTTATTACTGATCAACATTTTCAAAGTAGAGCCTGAAGTAAGTTCCAAATCCATATTAAGTGATTTTAAGTACATTTGGCCCAATTTGACACTGTTGCCATTGATTTTTCTATAAGCAATCATTAAATATTTAAATAACCCCTCCAAAATTTGATCAGAACCACAGAAGAGATCCAATATTGGACACAGTACTATCTGCGCACTCAGATATTAGAAATTAGGCAGCTGCAAAGTTTGGTTTCAGTACAATTCCCAGATTGCGCAGAAGTTACAGATTTCAGGGTCATTTGAAGACTCAAAGACCTTATGACACGAAGCTGTGGGTGGAATTTAAACCAAAATAATTTATACCCTGTGTTATATGTTATGTCAGCCTTTAGTATTACTCCGTAAAGCCAATCCTAACAGAGACATAAATGTATCAGCATTGCTCAAGCACTGTCAAGGCATTTTTCCTTATGGAGTTGAAGTTACTGAAGGACTCTAACCTGGGGAGTTAGGGAAAGGTTCTTCACCAGAGGATGGTGGGCATGAAACAGGCTGCCCAGGGCAGTGGGCATGGAGTTCAAGGAGCATCTGGACACCACTCTCAGACATAGGGTTTGGTTTTTGGGTGGTCCTGTGTGGAGCCTGGGGTTGGACTCAGTGATCCTTATGGGTCCTTTCCAACTCAGGATACTCCATGATTCTGTGATAATATAAAATTCTCATGGACTCCAATGGAAGATGGGAAAAAGAATGTAGGAAGGAGCTGAGAACTCTTAATCTTTGCCTATAAAGACCACAGGAAGTCAGGCCCATCCTGCCCATTGCTTTGACAGCTGTAATTCTTACTACACCCTTCTGCTGCTTTGAACACAGAGATGCCACTAATAATAGCTTTTAAGTAATTCCTCTGTTAACTCTGCTTTACAGTGCCTATTTATTAAATTACTGCCTATCCTTTTTAATATCTGTTTTCAAAACAGGAGCACAGGGACAGGAATTTTAAACCAAGAAATAAGAAATAGAGCATGGTTCAGCTGCCCCAGGCTACTTTGCAAGCCAAACAAGAAGGCTGCTAAGCTGCCTGTCACTACAATCATCCTAATCTAGAAGTACCACAAATACACTTCATGTTACAAAAAATCATATTCCTAAGGAGATATGCATTTGCTGTTGCAATGCTAAGGTTGCTTGTTGATTTAACTAAAGTTTATTATCTGTCATTACAGATCACAGACTTAAAACCTATGAATTATTTGGACAACATCACGCTTTTTAGAGATCCCAAAGTCTGCGTAAGATTTTTCATAGCATATCCAACTTCAAGCACTCTTCCTTTCTCTTCTCTTCATTAATCAATTGTTAGATGCTGCACTTACAAGCTGAAAGCAGGCTGCATGCACTTCCCCTGAGGAGGTGGTTGCTATTGGCAGCCTGCAAGCAGGGAACACGCAGCATCTCCTGCAGCTGAGAGTCTCTGCTTATGCTCAGGAGAGATTTTGGTCTGCAGCAGGTCCTTCTCCTCCACTGCTTCCTAAACCACTCTGCTTTCCCACTGTGGTATCACTGGTGATATGTGGTATTTCCTGTTCTGATATGGGGAAGGGAAGGGAAGGGAAGGAAAGCCACAGTATCTTTTGAATAACCTCAACAAGCTA
>JANHGO010004687.1:0-24486 GCA_024606505.1 Aquila spilogaster | reverse complement strand
CTGCCGCCGCCACGCCCGGCATGCACCGGGGCGCGGAGAGGCGGGGGGGCGGTGGCGGCGGAGGGGGGGGGGCTGCGTTCCCTCAGGCCGTGGCGGCCTCCGGTGGGATGCGGCCCAGTTCGCGGCGCGGGGCGGGGGCTGTCACCGTGCGGGGGCTGTCAGCGAGGGGCTCGGCCCTCTAATGTGTTTTCTTTGGGGGAAAAGTCGGTTTTGGGAGGCAGCGCGGGGGCGTGCGGCTTGCTGGGGGTGTGCCTGTGTGTTCTGTGGGCGCTGATTGCTCCCCCGGCCCTGGGGAACGCTGCGGGGCTGAGGGCTCTGCTGGCACCACTGGGGGTTGTGGGGTTATGGGGAGCGGTGGATGGAGGCAGCTGAGGTGCTGTCCCCCTGAAAGAATAAAGTTTGGGAGTGTTTGTAAACAAAGTGCGGTGAGCTGCCCTCCTCGTGCTGCCCACCTGTAGGGAAGCAGCGGCACCGGTCACCCCTGCCTCTTGCTGGTGTTGGTGCCCCGGTGCAGAAGGATGAGGGCTGGTTCGGTGCTCCCATTCACTTTTCGCACTGTGCTGCACTGGCTGCAAGCTCTGTCAGTGCAGATTTGTGTTCCTGCTGCAGGGCTGTCAGCTGCATGCCCAGCCTTGGGCTGTACACTATATCAGGTCTGCTATAGACTGAGGGCTTTTGAGTTTTATTTCCCATGCGAAAATCCTGTTGTGATCCTTGGGAAGCTGCAAACCATGGGCTCACAGGTGGGTTTATTTCTGGTGGTGTCGGTGGATCAAGTTTGACAGCCCTATGGGAGTGAAGCTGAAGTGGAAGAGGCAGAAGCGCGTGGGTGCGGTGGGTCCCTGGGCAGGGAAGCAGTGGTCAAAGGAAAGGGGAAAGCCCAGGTGACCCATGAGACATGTGACGCATAACCTAGGTGGCACAGAAATGAGGTGGAGAGGCTGCGGGGACATCAGGTAGAGGGAAATGGGTATGGCAGTGTGGCTAAGCACAGCCATGAAAGAGAGGATGTCAAAGATCAGGAAGGAAACAGTGGAAGAAAGTTTAGGAAATAGGATGAGAAGGAGGAAGATTTGGGGCCAAGCAGCTGGAAAGGACAGAGGAGGAAAACAGAGCACTGTGGAACAAAGGTGACGGTGTAATTAGCTTTATTTCCGGAGGGGAAAAACACTTATTTGCGGATGGATGCTAAAAATAGCTCAGTGAAAACAGTTGGAGGAACGCTATAACCATGCGTGAGAGATGGGTTTGGGGCTGCGGAGCGCCGGCAGTGGGATGTGAGCTGTGCTTTGGGAATTGTACACTAGGTCACGTCGTGCTGTAAACCTCCTCCTGATAACATATGGGAACTTACTTGGTGGTCGTTGATGTGGAAAAAGTTGTATGTTGTCAAAATGTAAATATTTTCTTCCCTTTTTTTTTTCTTTATTTAAATATAGTTTGTTTCCATAAAGCGACATGAAGGTTACAAGTTGTAAACTCGAGGAAGCTTAATTATCTGCATACTTTGCCGTTCCCTGGGGACAGGCAATCTGGTACTGGGGATCTCTAACTTGGGAAGTTTGCGTTGTATTTATTAGGAAGACTTCCAGTTTCCACATTTGAGTCAATTTCTAAGCTCTTGGTGTTTGTATGAGATTTTTGCATAGTTTGTGCTGCAGTTCTGTATCTTGTCTGGAAGGCTTTCTGCTTATTCTAGGTGTACAACAAAATAAAACCTGGACAGAGTAGGATTACTGATGATATCCCACCCCCTTTGGTGCTCTTTGCTTGCAGAAGAGAAACCTAAAAAACCCCTTTGATTACGTCCTCGCTGGCTGTTGCAGGGTGTAGCTGGATGCTCCTGGAGACACTCATTCTGGTTCCATGCTTCCCTATTGAATTATGAATGCCGTCTTTCTCACCTGGGGATCTGGTATTCTGTTTGTGGAATTCAAGCGAGCAACTCAGCAGCTGCTGTTACACTCACTCGGGTTATTGGATCAGAGGTCTGTGTGGGGCTGTTCCTTGTGATCCCGCAGCTGCTGGAGCAGGATGAGGTCTGTGGATGGCATGGGAGCAGGAGCATGGCTCATTTCTCAGGTAGCTGTGATCTGTGGGAGATGCGCTTGTGCAGCTTAGCAGGTCGCTTGTCCTGGGAAGTGGGTTTGCTTTGGGGTTGTTCCATCAAACCTCAGCTGGTTATTGACTCGGCGCCGTTCTTAGCTCTGGCTGGCATGGTTGTTTCTGTGTGCATCTCCGTCTTTAATGTGTTATCTACAAATGCGAATAGAGGCTGAGTTCAAAGAAACTGAAAGTGAACGATCAGTCACTTAGCGCTGTAGGTGCTGAGTGCTGCTGTATCGCTTGGTTTTGACACATTCTGTCCATTTGGCTGTCACTGTCGTCATTGGTTTTCAGTCAGGGCGGACTCATTAATTGTGAATTATAAAGGCTGTATCTGCTGCTCGGGTGTTTATTGATCGCGCAGAATTTAGATAAGTGCAAGTGGAACAGTGCTTTGTTTGCTGCGCATTCACCTGAAAGTCAGACAGCTTAATAACTCTGCAGGAAAGGAGATGTTCAGGTGGCGATAAATTAACCCATTCAGTTAGAACAAAACCAAGCAGAAATGCATTCATTCTGGGCTGTTTAAAATGCGTGCGTTCAAAAGCAGCGTTGAAAATATTCTGGGTTAGGTTATAAACTCCTGGGGATGTGGGCAGGATGGGCGTAACTCAGGTCATTGCTACTCACGATAATTCTCTTGAGCGTGCAGGTCTTACATACGAGCAGCCGTCCTGTGAACAAAGTGGAGCTCCCGTGTCCCTGCAGGCTGTGCCCTCGCTTGAGGTCTGGGCCACAGTGCCTGCGAGTGCGTCCCATCCTCCGTGCTGCAGCAGATGAGCTCTGTGATTGTGCCTTTGCAGCATAACAGGCGAAAATTTGTCTTTTGCAGGAGGGGAAGGAATTGTGGGAAATTCTTGAAGGATTAGTGCCCTGTACATTGTGCTCTGACTGCATCCGCACGGTTGGTTGTGTCCTGATGGTAGAGGCTGCTGGGTTGCACTCACCCGGGCTTTATCTTGCAGTCTTTTTATACCAGCCACGCAGAGGCAAAAGGAGTAGTGCACTTGAGCTTTAAGTGGCGATGAAAATGAGGCTGATGAAATGCTGTAGTTATAACTCAAATTAACTTTGTATCCAAGGCATTTCTGTATCTGCCTGTGTTTGAGTAGTGCCTCGTCTAGTGGTTTCTCAGCCTTAAGTAGGAACTCAGATTACAACAGCAACAGAAATGCAAAATGAAGAAGAAATAAGAACAGCAACATCACAGATGTGTTTGATTCCAATGAAGAGCTTGCATGCAGCGCTTTACCTATCTCAAAATCTTACCTTAAAATTCCTATTCAAAAACAACGGCACGCACAAACACACCTCAAAGCATTTATAGTAGCAGAGAGCAATCCTTATCTTCTTATCAGTGGACAGTGTTTTATCACTGTCAGGGCAGCGCAGTGTCTGATCTCAGCTGTGCAGACTGGCTGCCTGTGGAAATAAAACCAAAACCCAGGTGTGAAGCGGACACGTTGTCAGTCAGTGCTTTTCTGTAAGTGGTTTACTCTTCTAGGACCCTCAGCACTTGTCACACTAAAAGATGTGCGCTGTGAGCTGATGCTTTGATGTGCCTTGGCTGGGTGGTGTTCGCAGTGTAGTGAGGAGGTTAAGTCTTAGGAAACTGTTTTTAGAAGCCAGTCTGTTGTGGGCTTCTTAACCTGGCAAAACTCTGAAATAACACCATGTTGCCCTCGTTGCTCTGCTTTTCCTAAGGTGAATGAAGTGCTATGCATTTATGCAAGAATAGGATCTGTTGTTTAAAAAAGCTGAGTAAATGCATTGTTAGACTTCAGAGTTGGTGGTACACTTGGAGATAGGAAAGTACAGAGTCAGTCGGTGTTTCCAAACCAGGGATTTCCTATTGGCCTGCGGTGCTGCTACCTGTGAGCGTTGGTATACATCAGGCGAGCACAAGCTGCTGCTTCTGAGATCTCTGAAGTTCCCCGAACACGAGTCCACCACAAACTGTTATTAGGAAGTGCAAATAGTAACAGGAAGTTGGAAATATAAAGTACCGGAGCATTAACAGGAAGGGCTGCATTCACGGTATGTGCTTGCTGTTGAATGCTTGCACTGGAGCAGTCTGCAACGTGGAAGTCTGGGTTTTGGGCCCCTGAAAGCCAGCAGCTTTCCGTGCAGCTGTGGTCTGTGTCGCTGGTTAATGCATGAGTGACTGCTGGAGGGTATTTCTCCGTTGTCTCAAAGCGGGACTGGAGCTTGCCGTGCTTAATGAGCGGGTAGTTTTGGTGATTAGTGTGTGCAGGGAATTTGCGTGCAGATAGCTGCTGTGCGGATGCACGTGAATACTGTGTGTAACTACACAAATTCTGTGAAGGAAGAGCAAGATTCAGTCATGCAGAGTTGTTCCAACCTGGAAAATGTTTCTTTCAGTTTTTCTTATTTTTAAAGCAAAACATCAACAAAGCCTTATGTTAATGCTTGCACGTGGCTTTATCCTAAGGAGAACTGTCAGTCTCCAGTATTTTAGTTCCTCTCGATCAACCAGAATAAGGCTTCTGATTTCCTATGAGGTGCTGGAACGTATGGTAGAGATTCTGACCAACATCTCATCTCGTACTGAGAGTCAGAGATGTTCAATTGAATATAGCTGTTAGGACAGCAGCAGAAGGGGAACTTAACCGAGTTTGTTGTCAGCTCGCTGCCTGTTGGTCAGCAGTGCAAATGAACCTTTGCAGAGCGCACTATTAGGAGTGGTTGCACCATTGATTACAGTTAAGAAATTATTCGGATCGCTTTTTATCGTTGCATGCCTAGAATTTCTTTTTAGACTAGGAAACATATATTGAAAGGAAAACAGTTTGAATCAACACCTGATGAGTATCTGCAAAAGTTGGTATTGTTTTACTTGTTCATCTTCCACATGTCAGCACAGTTAATAAAGAAGCAGTCAGTGCACACCCAATATGCTCAGAGGCAGCTTTTCTCCTCTTCCTTTCAATCAACGGGGAGCTTTTATTAATAGCACTTTAATGTTACCATCATAACAGAAATAAAAACAGCAGATGCCTCGGGGCAACTGCAGCTCTGCTGCAACAAAAAGAGTTTGCACGTTTAAAATATCTTGAGTGCTACCAGATTAGTTCGGATATGGATTAGTCACACTGTAAAGTTGTGGCATAGCCTGGGGTTTGGCTGCTCTTCCCTGGTGTTCTGGCAGCAAACCTGGCCTGAGTGCAGGCTGGTGCGGCAGTGCTCTTTTGGATCTGCATCTGTGTGCAGCTCTTGTGCAGTGTGGGAAGAGTCCGCTGGGCTGCAGCAGGCACGACTGAAGTACCAAGTGCTGAACGGGGAGGAAAATGGATGGAATGGCTCACATCGATGCTTGAAAATTGGCCAAGAGCTGGCTCTTATCTTTGTGCTGGCACGTGTGTTACGGGATGCAGGTCCGCGCTTGCTAGATAATCACCGCGTTTTGTTTCAAACTCAAAACAGAAAGTGTCTGTTCACAAATGTAAAGCTTTCCAGAGGGCTTGCTGCACATCTGGTTGGCACTTCATCTGGAGCGGTGCAGATCCCATTTCGTTTTCAGATGTAGGCTGCTCTGGATGGGCCGTCGTTCCTCGTGGAGTTTTGGTTTTATGTTTATGGTTCGCGATGCGTTCAGATCTTCAAACAGTTGATGCACTGTCTGCATACTGCTGTGAGAATGGGGCTGCAGTTGATCTGTGAGCTGCTTGTTAAATCACAAAGGCTCTTGGCATGTCCAAGGCTACTGTGTTTATCTCTTGTGAGGCGAGATGTTGAGGGATAGCCTGAAAAATACTCATAAAACTCTGCCACAGAAAGCCCGAGCTATGCAGTGGCTTGTATGGAAATAATGCTTTTTTTCCAGAATTTGCCTTTGCAGATTCTTGCATGTGGGATGTTTCGTTTTAGGGAGCTTGCAGAGTGAGCAACAGCGCTTTTGGAGGAGCCCAGCCCTGTTCCCAGCCTCCACAAGTGTTTCTGCAGTTGCAGACTCTGGGCTTTGTTAGTGATTGAATGAATGGTGAGAGATGTACCACATGAAAAAACTTGACTGGAAGCTGTTATTTTAATTTTTACAGCATAGGACGTCAACATACTGTTCAGATCTTTGCTCTTTTTAGTCTGATCCAGCAAACTTGATGAATATTAACTCCATATGAACTCTGTGTCTCTGCGGGCTCAGTGGGCGTTCTATGCTTTTGGGATAGGCTGCAAGCTCTGAAGCCCAGGGATGGATGTGTTTGCTGGGTAGTGAGCAGTAAAATACTTGCTCATGTTTGAGATGTGTGAGGGTGAGAATTAAACCAGGTGTAGATCTTTAACAGTGTATATCTGTTCATCTTCAGTATGTTTGAGGTTTTTTTTTTGCTGAAATAGCTGTGCTCAACCCACGTTTTCTTGAAAAGCACTTAGCATCATACAGTATCCCAAGTTCAAAGCAACTCATAAGGATCATTGAGTCCAATTCTTATGATCCTCAGCACTTGCAAAGGTGCCGTAGGGAAGGAATAGTGTGCAGGTAAATAGGGAGCAGAGCAGAAACCAGCCCACAGAGCAGGGAGGGTTGTCTGAGTTGGGGGCGAGCTGTGCTTGCAAACAGAAGCTTCCTTTAGGCACAGCTGTGTTGTTTCCATAAACTAACAATGTCAAATTGGAAATACGACGTTTAAACTTGGGGGGAATCGGATGTGTTTTCAAAACATTGCATGAAATGAGCTGTCTGAATGCTTAGTTAATGCTGAAGTCACGTCGAGTAATACGCATTCACGGCCAACTGATTTGGAGATCAAACTCAATGAAATGTAAATGTCAACTTCATGTTGAGCTCCGGATCCTGCTGAATGAATGGCTTTTAAGGGAACGTGTCTGAAACGCACTGCTATTAGATGTTTGTGTGTGCCTGTCCTTGGATTGTTTTAATTAAAAAGGTGAAAGCTCTGTGTAAACAGACACTTGGGTTTGAAATGGGTTTTACTGCTATGGATTGGACATACAGCTTTCACGGTCCGCTGGTGCAACAGGTTTCTGATTTATTTTTTTTTTAAAGAGAGCAGAGCCCAAAAAAGGACTCAAATTATTTTACTTGTCTGGTTTGAATGGCACAACTCCGTGTAGCCATGCCTGAGGGGTACACGGCTCCAGGGAAACGGAACAAGCATCTCTTTCCCTTGACCTCTCAGGCAATCTGTACAACTGTAACCCAGTGAAGCTTGCATCTTGGCTGTTGGCAAATGGGATGTGATCAACGAGTGCTGATTTTTATTGGGTTGACTCAGAACTGAAGGCCTCAACTTGCTTTCCTCATCAAGACAGAGCGTTGGTGAACTACCTTAACTGTGATGTAGTATTTCTCTTGAAATAAAGCCTTTTTTGGATGTAATTCTGGAAACTGAACCATGTTTTGCCTGAAACTGGAACAGGGCTGTCTCCCTGTGATGGGTTGGCACCATGCTCTAGGGTGTCTTTGTTTCTCGTTGTTTTCTATGTACAGACAAGAAACAACTGTTGGATGTTTTTCTTCTCATTGTAAAATTTCATGCAAATTTCTGCCAGTTGCCAGTGTTTTATTTTTAGAATGCACTTGGTTATTTTTAGCAGTCAATTAAAGTTCTTGTCTATAAAGTGATGGTGCTATATCATTCTTTCCTTGCAGTTTAACCGAATTACTTGCGTTGTTTTCCACTCCGTAGTATGCTTTGAAATCCAAACATAGAGTTGCAATAGCAATCACGTTACAGTTCAATGTGACTATTGTACACTTTTGTTGGTTTTTTATCTTCAGTTTTCTGTAACCCAGCAGTTTGTGCTTTACCTTCTGTGGCACATTCTATTCTTTAGCATTTATTCTTAAGCTCTGAGTTCAACTTGACTTGCCAGATCAATCAGATGTCTGGGAAAAGGAAAACTTGAGTGCTGCCTACCTATTCCTGCAGCGGAACTGGGGGAGCCAACAAGCACGACATGAGCTATGGATGTGTGCACAGTCGTCTTCTTGGTCACGAAGGTGCACAGTGAGTTATATATGAACTCTTTAAATCAAAAAAAAAAACCCTCCACAACAAAACAAACCCGACTTCATGCATCTGTAATAAGTCTCTCCAACTTTCACTTTCTTTATTTGCCCTTAGACTGACATTATTGTCAAGCTCTAATAGGGAAGGGGAAATCTAACAGCTTTAAAATCACACAGTGCTGTCTGCTGTGTGACCTTTTTCCAGCTGATGGTTCAATTTATTTAGGTGATAAAGAAAACACTGGGGCATGTGAAGTCTGTCTTCTTGACAGATGTGAGCTTACTGAAACTTTCTCCTCATCCTTTTCTCCTTCCCCACGTTCACAGTCAGCCCTTAGTTTTTAGAAAGAGGTCCATATATTTTTCTTTGAGGTTTAAATGTTTTCTAATCTTTTCAAGGTTTACAAAAGCGCACCTGGCTGTCAGCATGGGAAGGCAAATAGGCCGGTGGTTGTTGGGATGTACTGCAAAGGAAATGTCTGCGCTTTGTGCCAAGTGTTGCACGGCAAAAATCCCTCGTGATATGGGGTGTGAGGTTGTAGAAAAACAATATTACGTGGGTATTTTTGTTGAGTGGGTGATGTCATGGGACTGTATCAGAATTGTGGAGAGCCACAACGAGTGATAAAGACTGTTGGTAATGCTTGGTCAGAAAACTTTTCCTGAAATCACAGTGAAAACATTCAAGCTTGCTGCTAAAAATGTTTGTTATTGTTTGTTTAATGCTTAGCAGTGATGAGTGCAGCGCTCTTATTTCAGCATCTGCTAGTAAGGTGTTGGGACCCCATGGTGGCTGGGAGCAGAAACCCAGGGCTGGCAGCTTGCTGACCTCCTTGGCATGTCGAGGAATTCCATCAAGGCAGAGCCTTGAGTCACCCTGCTGATCTGCCAGGAGACATGTAAGGGTGCTACAGGGAATTGCCAATGCAGAGAAATTGAATGGCTGTTGCACAACATCCGTTCTTGTTCAGGAATACCTTCTTTGCCCTAAGAGCAAAAGCTCCCGAGCAATGTCAGAGCTGCATATTGTATCTTTTTTTCCTCTATCAATAAGGATATGTTAAACAAAAGGTGCATTAGTAGGATTTTTATTGAGTATGCCGTTGGAATAAGTAGATTCTGTCATGCACCACTGGCTCATTTCAATTGGAATACCACAGTTCAGTAAAGGAAAATAATTGAGTCGTGGGTTTCTTACTTAAAGTGTGTTAGATATCATCTTTTGTAATAAAATTTTATGAGGGTGAAATGAATTTAGAGAGCTGATTAAATACGGACAGCTCTTTTCCTTTTCCTCTTGTGTTGGGTTGGCTCTTTGAGCTTCAGAACAGCAGTTTGGAAAATATTTTCAATAGATAAGCCTTATTGAATTAGAAACATCTCTATCTGCTGTTTGTTATTTTCTCCTGAGTTTTGCAATGCTGCCTGCTTTGCAGGCAGTCTGTTGGGATAGCATGTTGGGTTCACTTCAGATAGTTTTATCAGTGTTAACACAAACCGCTCATTTAAACTTTTGAAGCAAAACTGGCAACATTTTATTATTTTTTTTTTTCCCTTTCCTATGCTAAATGAGGAAAACTTCCTGCCGCCTCCTGTCTGAGCAGATGGGTGCCAAAGGGAGCTTCCAGTGAAGAGCAGTGACCTCTGTCATTCAGATAGCAGTATTCAGAAAGGTTGGCTGTCTGCACGTGTAGTGAGCTGGGACCATCTGAGGCTTTACGCTGAGGCATAGCCTCATGCAGTCCTGTCTGGAAGAGCAGGATGTGACTGGTGTAAAAGTGCCAGCAAAGAGCCCACTGTGTTCCCATGTACTTTGACGCCAATAAAATTGCGTTTTTGCTGTTACGATCCTCTCTGTTAGGAGAAGCAGAGAGTCAGGACTGAAAGAAATGCTAATGGCATGTGAGCATTTTCTTCCTCATCTCCAAAATCTTATCAGGAAGTTTAATATTTATTTAAAAAAAAATAAAAACTAGCACTCTATTTGCAGACCTCTTGGCTAGGTTTAACTCTGCAGGGCTCTTTTGGAAAGACCAGTGCTGTTAATCCATTATATATAACTCATGATTCCCATGCCAGCAATAAAGTGGAAGCGTGCATGCCAGGCTGGGCTTCCCAGAAGCAGCCAGGCCCCGGCTGATTTCTGAGTGTGACTTGTGCTGTGTTCTGGGGTGGTTTCTCACTGGAGCTGCAGGGATGGAGACCTATGGACCTGAGGCACTACTTCCAGCTCCAAGCTGCTGTGCTCTTAAAAAGCTGTCCCTAGCTCTGGGCTTACACCAAAATTAACAGCACTGGAACCAGTTGCTATTAAGGGTGTGTTAGTGCTGTGTCATGGATGTAAACACGCACCCATGAACATGCCAAACCTAGATGGATACCAGTGCTCAATCTTGCTACTATCCTACTTTTACAGGCACTGTCTTAGTCTGGATTAGCCAAACAATTATCTAATGGTTTTCTCTGTGATGTCGTCCTGCTGCAGAGGATTTAGATTCGATTGATTAGCCTCAGTGCTCTCTTGGAGCCCCAAATGAATTTTGGCAGAGAGGGAATTGACAGGGAGGAGTAAGGAGGGCTGCAAAGGAGAGGAGCTCACGTTGAGAGATTGCAAATAGGGCAGTGTTAACATTATGGGAAGGACAAGGATTTGGAAGAGTCATTTTTCTCCTTTCTTTTCCACGTTTTCTCCGCAACCTTCCTGGTCCCTCTGCTATAAAGCAGAGATTTCTCCCTTGGCATCATTGTGAGTGTTCCAGTGATTTCAGGGAGCTCTGGATAAGGCTTCTAACGAGGAGTTCAGAGCTCAGCTGTCTTCAGGCATTACCAGCGCATTTTCCTGAATTGAGTTCACACCAGTGCATGCATGACTTCAGGATGTTTGGCAGAAAGTTTGCAGCCCTGGAATGTGTGATGGATGCAGGTAGCTCTGTGCTATGCAGCCTGGGCACACCAGGTGCAGGCACAGCCAAAGCAGCGAAGCTGCAGCACTGAGCGAGCAGTGACTGTGAGAAAGGCAAGGCTGCAATTACTGAGTTTGAAAATGAAGCTTCTTAGTTAAGAGTTTCTTCTTGATTTCCTCTTTTTAGTTTTAAATTTGTTTGGTGATGTTTGGAAGTGATGTTTTATTTTATTTTTTAGCTTCCTCTTGCTCCTGTTTCTCCCTGCAGCTCCCAGAGCACCTTGGTCCATCCAGACAGAGGGGAGCTGCCTGCAGTGCTGGCTGCAGACATGAGCTCTTGCTGTGCTTCCAGGGGAGTGGAGCTGTGCTGGCAGTTGTGAGCAGTTGGTGGTTCCCCCACAGCGTAAATTACAGGGAGTAATTACTGTTCTTTCCCACTTCCCACCCCAGAGGAAGTGGAATGATCTTTTATCTTCCCTAATACTTGGCCCCTCCTTTGGCCTCTGGGAGTTCCCAAAGTTAGTTGAATAACCTCTCCTCTTGTCTTCCTGGTGAAAGAAGTCTTCATTTCCAGTAGTGTCCATCCTGCTCAGCTGCTCGATCATTTCAGCCTGGTGACTTTGCTGTGCGTTGTTCTGGCCAGCTGTGGCTTATTTGTTTAGAACTGTGTTTCTCTTTGTTGAGTGGGAATCAGAAGTGATAAGGGTTCCTCTAGGAATGTGGGTGTTGCTGTTGACATAACATGATATCAGAAGACCAAGCTATGTGCTTGCCATTTAAAAAACGGAGCTTGGAAATACTCCATCCAAGTGCATACAAGTGGAAGTGCTCCTGAAGTGACTTGCAGAGTACTGCTGCATCTTGTGTCTTTTTAAAATAAACACAGCAGTAACTCCTGTATGAAATAGGGGTAGGAATGTCTTCCCCTCCTTGTAGCTTCCTGAGACCTTTAGAGAGGAGTTGAGAAATGCAAGCTCCAGTTGCTAGAGTTCCCCTTCCTGCAAAGGCACGGCGTGGGACTGATGTGCTGTGAAATACGTTCTGCTTCTCTCCATGTTTGAAGGGTTGTTCAGAAATTCCTTTTCTCAACTCTATTGGGAAAATATCTGCGAGGACCACATGCACCGGGAGGATTTGTCGCAACAGTGTTTTCTTCGATTCTGTTTGGAGCCTTTGCAGAGAGACCGCTGAAATATTAATTGCATTCTACTCTGTGAGCCATCACGTCGCGGTAGTGCAGGCTGTGTATCCTTTCTCTGTTCCCAAAGCACGTGGTTTGGACGTCTTTCATATATTTTAATACAAAGTGGCTGGTTGAGTGGCCCGTGTTCTCCCAAAGGAGCCAAAACTCACTTCATCAATCAAGAAAACATCGGGCTGTGAGGCAATTTACCATTCAGGCCATTGTGGAGGAGGGTAATTTGAAACGTTATAGTGGGTTGAGAAAAGAAAGAGCTAAAGCAGTGATTGAAAGGCTTGAAATGTCTGAGTTAATGCGACAGCCCTGGTTTTCCTCTGTTGGGCTCCATGGTGGAGATGATGGGGTGCTGGTGGGGGGCTTGACAGCACCTGTTGGCAGGCCGTGCTTTGAAATTAAGAGTGAGAGATCATTTATTTAATAGACAACATTAAAGAATGAGTTTCTGATGAAGCAAGTTAGGTGTTAAACACTTCTCAGGTGAGCCATTTACTTATGTAATTATCTCTCATTTACATTATAATAAGTGTTTCTCCGGGGAGTTTAGCCAATCATGAAATGCAATTAATTTTCAAATGCTCTTCAGCAACAATTGTCGCTCCAGAGACCAAACTCCCTCGTCAGTGTGTGCGTTTTTAACCTCACCAGCTAAAGGGAAGCTGTTTCAGCTTGGCTGATCGTGCAGTTTTAGTGTTTCTTTTAAGGCTTTTCTGCTTCTTTCTTTTGTGTTAGTTTTGTTCGTTTGCTTTTTTAACAGTATTTCATAAAAGCCTATTTATCACTGGAGGACTGGAGTATTGGGCTTGATGCTTCATACCTGGGTTGTTTGGGTCTGATATCTCCCCTTGGTTTCCAGAGAACCGGAGACAGCCAGGAGTTGGACTCAGCAATCCCTATGGGTCCCTTCCAACTTTGGATGTTCTATGAACCTCACCTCTCTAAGGCGTGCGTGGAGATGTATGGGTGGAAGGGAGTGATTGGTGGCCTCACAGTGTCACCGCAGAGCAGTCTGAGATCATATTGCTGAAATTTCATAGAATTGTCATAGAATCACAAAATGGTTGGGATGGAAGGGACCTCTGCCATGGGCTGCGTGCCCAGGGCCCATCCATGGCCTCAGGCACCTCCAGGAATGGGGCACCCACAGCCCTGGGCAGTGCCAGGGCTTCACTGCCCTCTTGGTAAAGAATTTCCTCCTCACACATCCTCTGGATCTCCTCTTTGTTAGTTTAAATCCGTTCTCCCTTCTCCTATCACTATCTGCCCATGAAGTCTGCTTAATTCATTTTCTGACCTAAATGTTGTTACAAGTCTTAGTGCACTGATAAGACAAAGCAGTCAGTAGAATTCCACCTTCTAGACCTGTACTTGGCCCAAGAGCCTGGAAAGCTTTCCAAGCATGAATTAATTTTATTGCAACATTTACTTTTCAGATGAATTATGCTTATAGTGAGGATCTCCATTTGAACAGAGTTGGCTTTTTGAAAACGAAAAGGAGCCGAGTGGTGTTGTGAGCCCTCACCTACCCCACACAGACCTGTATCTGCATGCTGGCTCCATGTTTTCTGGTGCTGAGCTTTAGTCCCTGTGCAGGTATTGTTCCAGGGCTCCTGGTCAGCCCTGAGCCTTTGTGGGTGGAAGGTGAAGGCATAGCCCCCATATTTGGATGTCAAGAGGAAGGAATGCTGGCAAAATCCGCTGTAGGAATGCTCTTGCCACTGATACTCTCTCCTCACAGCAAACAAATAAAATCACTTTCGTTGGATGTGTGCATTTTCCTGAGGCTCTCTTGTCAGCCAGGGGTAAGGAGGAAAGGATGCTTTACTTATGGATGTTGTTTTCTGAATGAGTCTGGTATGCTGTCATCTGTAAATACATCTTCAGGCATATTTCCGTTTATTTAGAACCATGAGAGATTGTATCATGTGGAGAGGAATACTTCACAAATTCTTGAACTCCATTGCATTGCCTCAGAGTACACATACAGCTCCGAATGAATCCCTTTCTGCTCTTACATCACCCTGTTGCTTCCAGCAGAATCCTAGCACTTCTGCCCAACAGATTGCCTTTCTTGGTACTTTAAGCCAACCTCCAAAGATAAGAGACCAGAAGGTGACTGCTGTGTGCCCCCTGTGTTGCTCTCAGAGCCTCACCCGGTGGGATTTGGGTCCTCCAGTTGTCCATGTGTTCCCTACAAATACAGCTCATGGGTTTCAGGCAGCGTGGATTTTGTAAGCACCTCCACACAGATCACAGTCAGATCATCGTGTTGATCTCAACCATTTTGTAATCCTCTACAATCTGGGTTTAGAGGCTGTTATTAGTGTCACAAATAAAAGCTTGTGACTTCTTTAGTTCTCGGGATGAAAGGAGGCACGTACTCCCCGAGGATGACATATGGAAGTAAAGCAGCAGAAACATCCAGGAGGTGAGGTGTTATCCCCCTTCTCAGGAGCAAGTCCAAGACTGCAACAGAGAGATGGGTTGATGCTATCCTTGCAATTGACCATGTGTCTGAAGGAGAAGATAAGATAAACCAGGGAAAAAGGGAAGAAAGTTTTATTATCTGTGTATTTATTTACATCTTTCTCTCGCAGTAACATGAAGCTTTAAACATGGAAGTGTGGTTTGTACTTCTTTTTCTACCTGAGCATACATCTCTAAGCAAGGCAAACCCTTGTTGCACCTGCGGGTCTCCAATTCAGAGCTGGGAATGTTTGGAAAGGGGCTTAGGAATTGTATTTTCTCACAAGCTGTTCCCAAAGTTAGCAAAACGCCTCTTTGCGGTGATTCTGAAAGGCACCATAGGATGTGATTTCAGCTGCCTTTAGCACTGACATTTGGGCTGACCAGGCTGGGCACCACTCTCTGCCCCTTACATGCAACCAGCAGCCTCCAGCGCTGGATGAAGGCTTGCTGGGTGCATCTCAGGGCTGGGTGCTTCTGGTCTGGCATTGACTCTGTGGGGAGCTGAGTATTGCCTCCAGCCAGCAGCCCCGTCCTGAAATCCTGCTTTTGCCTTTCTGTCTGCAGTTACCTGAAGGAGTTCCGCACGGAGCAGTGCCCTCTCTTCGTGCAGCACAAGTGCACTCAGCACCGGCCCTACACTTGCTTCCATTGGCACTTTGTCAACCAGCGTCGTCGCAGATCTATCCGCCGCCGGGATGGGACGTTTAACTACAGCCCTGACATTTACTGTACCAAGTATGACGAGACCACAGGAATCTGTCCAGAAGGAGATGAGTAAGTGAAAACGGCACCCTGCTGTGCTGGCATTAGGCTTTTGGGATCAGTCCAGGTAATGATTCCAGCCAGGTCCTGTAGAGATGAGGCAAGTCAGCAGCAAAGCAGCTTTGTAACATACGTAACATGAGAACAGATGTAAAAACTGTAATAGCAGTCCATGTGTACCAGGCCTGCTGCAGTGATGATGCCAAGGTTGAAGAGTTTGTTTTGTTGGGTTATCCCTCCTCGTGACAGTGGTAAGTTGAAGTGGAGCAAGATGCAAGTGTTTCTGCTGTGTATGTGTCTGTTTCCAGCAATTAAAGGGTTAACCTAGTAACACAACTTCACCCACGTGATGGATGTGAAAGATAAATAGTGTAGTCAAACTGTGGTCAAATATAGAGAGCGTTTTGTATAGAGATACTATAGAAAGATGGAATTTCAGTTCGCTTTCTTTGTGCCAGTACAAACACACACAGAAAAAAGCTCTTTATTGGGAAAACAGTATTTTTTGCCCAATTAAGTAAAGTTCTTGTGGCTACAGCAAAATGAAATAAATCCCCAGCCTGAGGCCTCTTTCAGTGCTTTCTCCCTTGTTACAAGAGATCTGGAAGGGACTGGAAATAAAACATTTGGGGGCTTTGGCTTCTAGGTCACTGCTTCATACCTGGCTCAAACTCAACAAATGAAAACTGGTGCTATCTCGAAACTCTTTGCTGGCTTGTAGTTTTAGCTTAATACTGCAATATATAAATTTCACCTATTCCATCTTGTTCTTTTTGTATTTCTCAGTGTAAATGATACTTTTTCTGCCTAAGAGGGGGAAACAAAACGTCAGTTAAAGTGGTAGTGTGATTCTCCTTTCTTGTCCTGTGCTCTGCACAAAGGATGCATCTGGCTGTAGATAGACTGTCGCAGCCCTGTAGGAGTGCATCAGCAGGAAAAAGCAACAGCTTGAAGTCTAGATGGGCTGCTGAGAAAATGGCATGTGCCATGTGATGTCATGGCTAGTATATCACAATGCCTTGATGGTGTCCTTGCTCTTTCCAGATCCCTGGCAGTTACTAGGCTAGAATAACAAGTTGCTGCTGGCTTAATAATCCAGTTGTCTGCTTGGGAGGGAAACCATTATATACTACGCAGTGACAGGTTTAAGGGTTCTGTGTAATGTTGAAAGACACACTATAAGAGGAGAAGAGTTGGCAAAAGTGTGTCAACTTACAGCATCCTTTATCATCAATGTGTCTTCTAGTAATGCTGAGTTCACTAGCAGTGTGACTAAACTTTGGCTTTTCTTCCCTTTCTTCTGTACCTCAGATGTCCCTTCTTGCATAGAACTACTGGAGACACAGAGAGGAGGTATCACTTACGCTATTACAAAACTGGAATCTGCATCCATGAGACGGACTCCAAGGGAAACTGCACGAAGAATGGAGTCCACTGCGCTTTTGCTCATGGGCCCCATGATCTACGCTCTCCAGTGTATGACATCAGGTTAGTAGACCTTAGGGCTCTGAATGAAAAAGGTGATTACTGGGCCAAGATGATTGAAGGACCATACTACTTCTCCAACTGCTTAGTGCTGGGGTGAGGATGCTGCATCCATTCCTAATGAGGCAAATCTATAAAATCTCCAGGGAGGATACTCAGAATGGGGGGAGGGAGCACACTTAAGCAGTGGACAGCTGTGAGTGTATCAAAGTAGCGTGTCTGGAATTGCTTGGGAATGAAGAACATGTATTGCAGTTGCTGTTTGACAAAGGTTGTTCTGCCAAAAAAAAAGTATGAATTAAATGTTTCCACTTAAAAGTTGTTACTGTGTTGATGTCAGTTTTTATTATACACTTCTCTGTCTCTCCATCTACTCAATCTGTCTGTTGTTCACTGAACACCAAGGGAGCTTCAGGCCATGGAGGCTTTGCAGAATGGTCAGACTACATCAGAAGGTGGCATAGAGGGTCAGTCTGCAGTTGCTGCTAGCCATGCTATGATAGAGAAAATACTCAGTGAGGAGCCAAGGTGGCAAGGTGAGTGTCAGTTAAGCTCTGTAGGGCTGGAAGGGTCTGTATTTTTTTGTGGGTGCATGCTCCTTTCAAAGTTTTTTTGTATTAAATATAGATCATGGTAATCTCTGACTAACTGGTTTTATTTCTTGCAGATACAACGTATGTATTGGGAAATTACAAGACAGAGCAATGTAAGAAGCCTCCTCGTCTCTGTCGCCAGGGTTATGCCTGTCCATACTATCACAATAGCAAAGACAGAAGAAGGAGCCCAAGAAAACACAAATACAGGTACCCTGGCCCTGGCTCTGCTGTTTCCCAGCTGAGTGGTGAGGTACAGTAGGAGTCCATAAGGGGAAGGTTCTAGGATTTTCTCTCCTAGATATCTTTTAATGTGCCTCTAAGACCTGTCTGGACAGTTATGGTGGACTGTTACTTCTGTCTAGGAGATAGGGTAGCAAAAGAAGGATTTCTGCTTTATGGGTGAACCAGTGTCTCTAATAAATAAGTAACTGTTGCTAAATCATGTTACAGCTCTGGTTTTATAGTAAATAGTATCTGTTTCAGTCCTCCCCGTCTCATGTAAACGCTTATTCTAAACTGTAGCGCAAGAAAAAAAAAGTCCCCTTCTAGAAACAGACTCACAGAGCAGTGTTTTCATGGGTAAAGAATTCAGAATCATCAAGCTGCTTGTTGTATGTGCCTAGTGATGGGGATTGTGAGGCATGGTGTGACTAGTACTGTAACTGGACGTGCATTCCTAACCAGATGCTAAAAACTGCTTTTGAGGCACCAGGGTGTTCTCATCACTCAGCTGTCACTGGATTTTTTGGCATACTTTGTCTCCCTGAACGAGTTTCATCCAAGTTATATAGGTCCTCATTTCCTCTAACACAACAAAGCTTTTGTTGAGGTCTCAGTGGGGCTTTTCCTTAGTTCCTTTTTGAAAAACACGAGAGCAGACCAGAAAGCAAGGAGAAAATAGCATGGAATTCTCGCTTCCCTTCTCCACCCCCAGCATTCACAGAAATTTTGAGTCGGTCCAGAAGTCCTGTATTTAAAAACAGTAATTAATTAAATAAATAAATATATCAAAGGACCATTAATCCAAACACGTTCAGGAGAAACTGGAATCCTAAACCAGGTTTCAAGCAGCAGCCATGTGCTTTCTGCCCCTGTTTGGTCCCTTTGGGAAGGGAAGAGGTGAAAGCTTCTCCCTTCCTGCTCACTGCTTACTTCTGTGTTGCTTTCCCCACCCCCAGCTGATGTGACTGCCTTTTCTGTGCAAGCATCTGCTGCTGCTATCTGCTTCCCTCTGCTGTTGTTTGAGGGAATGAGTAAGAGCATAAAGAGCAGAGGAAGTAGGTCACAGCAAAAATTCAGACCTGGGAAACAGAACAGTTCCAAGCTGAGAGAAACAAAATGGGCTTGCCTTTTCCCCAGTGACCTGACTCAGCCTCTTTTCCACATGGCCACACTATAACCCTGGAAACATACCACTGTAAGGGTATTACGTGTTTTAGGATTAGCCAATTAACTTACTAGCTTTCTATGAATGTACAGTTCTGAAAGAGAAACCAGACCAAGCATCTCTGACACTAATCACATCAGCTGCTAATTTTGTTAAGTTGCGCTGGTTCAGGTTGTATTCAGTTTCAGGTGAGAACTAAGCCATGCTTCTTTCATTGAAAAATAGGAAGAGAGGGAGGACGATGCAATAGCAGTGTGGGGGCAGGGAAACAGCAATAAGCCAAACAGATTGTGCAGCTGGGGGGGCGGGCAGCTGAGCCTGTTTGCTGATTGAGGAAGCAAAGCTCAAAACACATTAGTGTATCTAATACAGTCTATCACTACCTTGTTTACATAGATCTTCACCGTGTCCCAGTGTGAAACATGGAGATGAGTGGGGAGATCCTAGTAAGTGTGAAAATGGAGACTCGTGCCAATACTGCCACACTCGCACAGAACAGCAGTTCCATCCAGAGGTACAGTAACTTCCTCAGACTTTTGGGTAGCTGAATGGAAAAGCAAACATATTCCAGGCTGATGAGATGCATAAACGTACCAGCTGGGAGAGTGTGTGGGCTGCTTGCACTGTGGTCCTGGGATACAGAGGAACAGCATGTTGGAAGCTCAAATTCAGCTGCTTGACAGAGGTGCCTTTTCATTCGGTAGATTGGATGGGAGGGGGTAAGAAGAGTGGGTGGAAACTCAGGTGTGAGAGCAGACTCCTGGGTGGGGGACTGAAAACGTGGTGTGGATTTTAAGCATCTGTTTTTGCGAGGAAAAATCTTCATTGATGATGGTTGCACTAAACAGTAAATGCTCACAAACTGATGCTGAAAGCAGTTGCACTCTCAGAGTGAGCATGCCCAGAGCATTCCAGTATCCTTACAGAAAGCGTAATTGAGGCCTTGTCCTAGTCTGCTTCGTGTTACAGTGTTGGACAGCTTTGTTGGGCCTGTACCAGCAAAATAACCATTGTCACTGCCTGTCAAACTGGGGGGAAGGGAAACAATCCATTTCCTACAACCATTGTCGATGGTTTGTCATTTTCCATGCAAATGTGGCTGTAGCTTTCTGTGCTGTTACCTATCAACTGTTTCCTACCTTTTACCACTCCTAATATCCGTGGAGCTCCAAATGAGACTGAGAGTTGATGGCAAGTGGTGGCCTTTGGGTGAGCTGACTGTGATGGGGTGTTCTTTGCATGAGCTTAAACTGTAATGGGCATATTTTGGTGTTTCCATAACCCTAGTGGGTTTTTCTTTCTTTGAAGCTAAGCACTGAAGTGATCGCCCTGAAATCTGTTGGCCTTCGTGCCTTTTATCTGTGTTTCTATTTTGCTGTTGAGTCTTTTCGTAGTACTTTTGTATCTGGGCTGCCAGTCACTGTTTTTCCTGTTCATGTCTGGTTGTTTTTGTTTTTTTTTTTCCCAACCTTAGATCTACAAATCCACCAAGTGCAATGATATGCAGCAGTCTGGCAGCTGTCCCCGAGGACCCTTCTGTGCCTTTGCACATGTAGAACGTACGTGGGCTGCTTCTCTCATCTTTCATGGATATTTGAACTATGGAGAGCTTCTGGCTGGAACAGATAGATTAAAATATAGGGGCACAAAGCTAGAACTTTCGTGAAGGGTTTTCAAAAACAGAGTATTAACTTGGATCATCATTAAGATTAGAAAAGACCATTAAGGTCACCTAGTCCAACCATCAACCGTACCCCACTATACCCACTAACCATGTCACTCAGTGTTACATCTGCCCTTTTCTTGAGCACCTCCAGGATTGGTGACTCTACCACTTCCCTGGGCAGCCTGTGCCAGTAAATTAGACCATTGGTAAACTGGTGATGGTTTTCTGTTATGGCAGTTCTGTTCATGTGGGTACTAACGCCCATAGTTAACAGTTAGCTCCTAAGTTCTGTGACTCCTGCTCAGTTTCTACACTCCAGTCACTGTTAAATTTATAGTAATTAGAAAAGGTTAGTTATAAGTCAGTAGATTGGCTCTGATACTGACTCAGTTTGTGGCCTTGAGCAGATCTTTGTTATTTGATTATCCTTTGTAAATGGTAGAATTAGTAATTGCTGCCTTTGTCAAAGAATGGTGAGAGTAAATTCCCTGCAGTTTACAGAGTTCCTTTTATAGGAGGCCTTGTAGACAAGCAGTAATTATAGCTAGGGCTGTGGGCTATAATGGCCCAAGACACAATAGTGCAGCTACTCAATATGATCCTACAAGCTTAAGAGAGAATTAAATCTTAATAACGAAACGGTGTTTAACAAACTCCCTTGTGTATTATGTAGTATTTCTGTTTAGGAGATGCCTTATTTATAACCAGATAACTGCATTCAGTACTATGTTCCTTTCAAGCTAGAATAACGTTCTTTGGCCAGCTAGCTCATTGCATCCTGGCTATTTCTTGTGCCATCTGATGGAGTTGTACTTTTTTAGTCCTTTCTTACTGAAGTGAGCACTGAGGACCTAATTCACCTGAAATAACAGGAGTCTTTTTACTGCATGTGCTTTTAGTGTGAGTTTTGCTGATGGTTAACAAGAGATCAGTACTTTAAAGATATTGCAGTATAGGTGTGGTGTCAATTGTGTAGATGGGGTAAAGATGCTGAGCTGTATTAGATGTAAATACTGAAAGTCATTGACACTTTCTTTTTGTGCAGTTGACAGCTGTGTTCCTTTCTGTGTATGTTACTTTTGGTAATAGTTTGTACTGAGAGCAGATGGAAACTTATCTCTCTCAGCTAATTATAACGTATCCATCAGCTTTGTGCCTAGCACAGAAAGAAGCCTTGCTTAGTTCAGGACAGCTGAGTGAATAACATGCAACTCATGGAGAGAAGATGATTTTGGAGCAGTGTTAACTGACTAATGAGCAGTACACTGTACAAGTGGTAAAAGCAGTAATGTAAGGAAACATAGCTTGAAAAGTAACTATTTGTTGGATAAGGTTTCTCTTTGCTTCCGTGCTACTTCTAAATAGATGTTTATGGAACATTTCTTCTCTCAAAACTAGGTATTCTTGTTCCTAAATGTCTTGGGACCCGCTGTAATTGTACAGCTTTGAGTGATGTTCCGTTTGTTTTTCTTTCTTGCAGAGCCTCCACTCAGTGAAGATTTGCAGCAATCCTCGGCCGTGTCTAGCCCCACGCAGGCGGGCCCAGTGATGTACATGCCGTCAGCAGCTGGTGATTCTGTTCCAGTCAGCCCTTCCAGTCCACATGCTCCAGACCTTAGCAATGTAGGTAGCACTGTGGGGAGGCCTTGTCCGTGCTTTATAAATCTGAGTTTCTCTGAGCCGATGTACTTCTTTCACCTAAGAAGAGAAATCTTAGGTATCCAAGGACACAAAGGCTATAACATCCTTCTTTTAGATCTAAGCACCATGCTGTTTTAGGGATATCTTTGTTTGGAACATACAGTTCAGTAGTTTAGTCTTGTCACTTCACCTATAAAATTTCTAACCCTTCCTTCCTGTGCAAAGCTTGTTGATGATCTTTCAGGAAGGTGGAATGCAGCTGCACATGAAGTCCAGTGCCTTCCTGTCTGGAGGTACACATTGGGCTCAGTTTCCAAGTACTCCTTAAAGGCTGTGAGCCAATATAATCTAAAGTACATAACTACAGTTGAGTTTGTTTACATATGTAAACGCAAAGGCTTAGCGTGTGCACATTGCTTTGTGATGTAGGATATCCTTGATTCTCTCCCTCTTCTCCTTCTGGAGATAGTTAAACTCTGCAATATGTTTAAGCAATGCTCCAGAGCGTTGATTGTATTCTGGTTATACACAGAAGAAGTGAGATCTTCAAATGCTGAATGGAAAGTGGAAACACACAAAGAAAGACAAGCACATGGAATGCCAGAGCACTTCAGTTTTGCTGAGGACTTCTTTTTCTTTATTAAGTCCTTCCTGTTTGCACTGCTGTTGAAAAAGTTACACACCTTATCAAATAGTTAGGCAAGGTTCTCAGAAAGTTATTGGCAAGAGTTTAACCTGTTCAAAGCTGACCAGAATGAGGTGAACTCATTTAGGACTTCTGTTTAGTCCTGTTCTTCTTCTTTGAGAAGAGAAATTGATAGTTTGATTTTTATCAGCACCAAAGCCAGCCAACAGTTCACAGTTCTGTTGAGTTTGATTGCAAATAGAATTCTGCATAGATCTTGGGAAGACAAGACATACTATGTTCTCTCAGTAATTACCACTAGAAAGAAGTGAAAAACAAAACCATTTCCATCCTTCAAATGTGTTGCCTAAATGCTCTGAAAATCGAACAGAATTGATGATCTCTTCCACGTTTAGGTCTTTTTCTACCTCAAACTCCTTAGTCTTTTAAACAATCTCTTTACTAATCCCTAGATATAAGCCACAAGGCAACACATATTTCTGAGACATGTGGCATCTGCATGTAGCTTGCAAACAAATACGACTTTGCTGGTGATAATTTTTACATGATGAATTAATCAAAGAAAAAGGTCCCTCTAGCAGCCAGCCTCACGTGGCCTGTTCTGTTTTGTATTTGTACTGTAGGTGTGGAATAAATCAGGAACTCTGCCAACTAGCCCCACCTCCACCACAGTGAGTAGAAACTTTGCAACTGTAGGGAAGCACGGACAGCAGATTGTCTGTATAAAAGTAAAACGAAAGCATTGTAGGATATTCCCTCTTTCTAACGCCAGCCCCAGCTGTGCTGTATTTGAATCTTTGATGGCAGTAGTTGTCTAAAAGTTGCTTGAAGCACAGTCATGCTTGCCAGTGCAGGCAAGTAACTTCCTATCCCAGAGAAATGGGATATCTGCACTGAGCTTGGCAGGCGCTTTCTCTAAATATCATCTTAATCTCCTTTGCTGCTGTCTGTGGCTTCATCTGCAGTGCAAAACTAGCCTTGTTGCATGTGGTTGTGATCCCTGCTTACAGTCCAGTGAATAGAAATGTTGGAAATCCTTGTGTTTTTTGTTTTTTTTTCTTCTTTTTTAATGCAGCTGATGATATTTGGATTGCGCCTGCATTAAAACTTTCAAATTTCCAACTGAAAACCAAAAAAATACGGTATTACGCACAGCTCAAATACTCTTGGTTGTTCTGACTGCCCTAATACCTCTCCAGGTTTCACACTACTCCTCAGAGTGCAGATAGGATCCATGTCACACTGTGGCCTAAGGACAGTGAGAAGGGTTTTGGTCAGGTTTAGAAACTCGGTCATAACCAAGGCCCCAGAAAGAGTAAATGTTTCTAAAGCTGTAGGTTTTTTTTTGTAAGCTTGCACTCCAGTACAAAGTATTGGCAATAAAACCATAATTGTGGGACTATATAAATCCCGCATCTACTGGAGCTTTTTCTTGGTTTTTAATTCCTGTTTTCTGGGAGCTTTTACTCTTTTGTTGACTGTCAGTAAAATTGATGCGCACAGAACTGAATGAGCTCTTCCTGTGATGCCTTTCTTCTTCAAGTTGGTGCCACTAGCTGGCTGTACTTTCCTGACACTTGTTCCTTCTATTAGATTCTTTGTAGGAACAGCAGTCTCGGAAGCCCATCTAATATAT
>JANHGO010004686.1:0-24486 GCA_024606505.1 Aquila spilogaster | reverse complement strand
CTTTATAAAACACACGATTCCCCCCCCCCCCCCCAATGTATTCGGTTATATTCTGGAATAACTTCGTGCTTTCCATGAATCTTATTTTAGATTTACGTCTAAAATAATATAGATAGTATTTAACTATACTTACAATATAGATGATAATGTTAGATGTAAATTTAAAATAGTAATAATATGTCTTAATTAGGGCATTTAGCTTCTATATGTAACCTAGATCAGCTTATATAAATTTAATTAAAGCCATTTGTAATGGCTATGAGCTGAGGTAAACATAACAGATATCATGGTTCAGTAATGACAACTAAAAAATCCAAACTAAAAGTATAACTTCTGGTTAACTCATAACAATTCTTTATTTTTTTTCTTGCCAAAATGAGAATGGAGAGTTAACATTGTTTTGTGGATTATATATCAATTCACTGTGTTCTTTAAAGTTTTATATCTTCATAACATTTAGATGTGAGTAAATCTAGCAACACAAAACTTTGGAATAAAAACTCAAAATGTTTTCTTGTGAAAGTTTCAAACTTTCCTAAATTATTTTCCAGTTTTAAATCATTGTTTAAATCAGCTAAGAACCTATAAATTCACTGGAAATCTAGTCAGCTCTTCACTGTCCAGGAACTCTCACTGCTTATGCAGTTCTGGTTGATGATTTTTACTTTTCTTCACTTTTGCATTCTGTGACATATTTTTTTTTTTTTAAGGCTTCTTTCTCCTCTCTTATGCTTTACTTGTTTTGAAAGATTTTTTTAATAATTCTTTATAGATTTTTTTTTTCCCCAAAGTGCAGATTAGAAGCAAAGGCCTGTATCTACAAAGAAGCAACTTGCAGATATCAAGCTTTGTCAATGTAGGTACAGAATCATGAAAACAGGTGAGTAGGAGTGCTAGTCACAAGACCCACCATGTCTTGAGGAAGGGTGAATAAGTGAAGCAGTTGGAATGCAGGAGGTGGGACCCTACTCTCCTCTTCCTCCTGATCCCAAGTCTTAGTTCTTGCTGGACAAGTTAAGGTGGGCACCTCTCTTGGAGGGGGTTCAGATCTGACCCCAGGATGCTGCTTTGGCTCATGCGGTCGCATACGCTTCTCATAAAGAAACTGGGAAATAAGCTAGCACAGAAACCTTACGTTTGGGCTGCCCAAAGGGCCATATCTGCAAAGTAAAATGAAAAGTATACCTAGGGAAATAAGTTAAATTCTGTTGAATGGAGACAGTGAGTATTTACCATGATGTTCACTAACAGGAATTGCTGCTGAAATCGATGCTTTAAGACAACTGTGTGGAAAGGAGGACTACTCTTTTCCATTCCTGGCTGCATCACTATGTTTCAGAAACACTTTGGGTCAAAATGCTGTCTCAGACTGGAATTTCATCTTTCCAAGATGCCTCTGTCTTATTCTATCTTATGCGAAAGACTTTTATGAGTTACCTTAGTAATGCCCAGTAATGTTCTACCAAGTCATTTGTGGAGACACACGTTGACCATGCTGCTGCCTGAAAAGGAAGACCTGTTACTTAATAAGGCAAGTTTGCTCTGACAATAGTCTGGATTCTGTCTTCTAATGAAAACTGGCTCATGCCAAAATTTTTGCATTTATTCCTGAGACCCAACATCACTCTGAAAACAAGCACCAGTAAATGCTTGTTCAAGCTTTTAGTAATCAGTCACCTGGCTATTAAAAATTCTTTCATTTTTACACTGGTCAGGAGGCACTTAACAAATACAACAGTTTTGTCTATTCTTTCATTAAACTAAAAACCTAGATCAATAGTACAATATGAATGGAATAATTTTCTGTCATCTAAATTCCGTGCTGTACCCTTGAAGTGGTATCGATACAGGCTACTTGATCTCTTTGTGGAGTAGAAGACGTTGTAGAAATGAAGCTTAGTCATGCCATTTCTGTGGTATTCTCAGGACATAGACTGTATAATTGACTACAGACATCTTAGCTTAAAAGCCATCTTAGAGTTTCTTCCAGTCCTAGTAATACGTGTGCAGTCCCATGGGCTGCATCCAAGGATTATGCTAATTTTATCAGCAACTCCTCTTGCTTTAATTAAACTGTATAAATTCCCACCTGGTCACTGTTGTGCCAACACCCTTCTTTCCATTTTTATTTGAATTTATAGATAATCTGTGGTTTTCCATTTCAATTCCAATTTCCTGAATTATCCGTTGTGTCTTCCACATGAAACAACACAATTTTGAGGGGTGAATAGGGTTTCAAATTGAGTTAATGGGTTTGAGCAAACCTCTGGATCAAAGCAAAGACCTAAGTTTCTAGAGTTGGCCAAGTCTTTGTAGGACCAGGTATTCAAAGTAACTTGCTGTCTGAAAGCACCAAGCTATACACTGCTGTTCAAAATACCTGCAAGCAAGCTCTGTATTAACGTTTACTGTGTTTATACCATGAAGCAGAGCGATGTGAATTCCTTAGTGGACTGTTAATTTACATGTTATACACTTTCAAATATTTCCAAAAGCAAATGTGAAGTGATTAGTAATCTGTTCACACGCTCACAAAAACGTTATTAGGAAAATGCCTTGGGCAGTATGTTATGTTGACTAAAATTGATAATTTTATATTTTAAAACCAAAGCAACTCCCCCTGCCCCCAACAAATTTTTGGACCTGTGCAGAGCCCAGACCTCCTGGTCACACCAGTTGTCAAGGTGTATGTTGAGCTGAGGGGGGAAAAAGACCAAAAAACTTACGAAAACCCCTCAAGAGCAGTGATCTAAGGTTTGCAGTGATTTTGACTCTTCAGAAAGCCTCACTTGAAAGTCTTCTGTGGAGTCCTGCAGTTTAAAATGGCTTGTTATCTATAAAATCACCGTAAGAAGGTGATTCTGGCATTTACTGCTCATTCTACCAATGTAGGATTTAAAGTGTGTACATTGCTCTGGAAAAATCAAACCTGTTCCTTCTTTTTATTTCTGCATAACTTTGTCTCCAGCTGTGTGTAGTTCTGACAGAGCCAAAGCCTTGGATGAAATATCTCATACTCCTCAAAGAAGGGTTGAGGCTGTTCTTTTTTTTTAAAGAGGACCAAAGAGCAAGCTGTTTAATGGTATTTGTCAACGTATCTCTTTCTTGAATAATAGTTTCCATGCCTCACAGACTCAAAAATAACGTGACACTTCCTCCTAAATGCCAATTATTCTGTCCAGAAGAGTTGCCCAAAAGTCTACCCCTCAGAGTTTCACACCAGACCCACAGGTTAAAGAACATGGGGCATTAAAATTCAGTAAAAGCTGTTGTGCTATTAAGACTGTGTAAAAAGCCTGTGCACTAGCCGAGTATTGCTTGTATGTTTACAACATACTTTCCAGTAATTTACATTTACAGCTATGAAGTAACTGAATAAAGAAATGCATCATCATTTTCTTTTTTAGCACATGGGTGAATTATTTTACCAACATGTGAAGGGGTGTTCATATAACATCACAGTGCTTTGTGCTAGAGAAAACAATTACAGTGAATAAGGTAGAATGGCTCTGTTATTGCAGTACATAAGACTTTGATTACATACTGCCAAGATTCATACCAGCCTAGTAGTTGTTGACAGATAAAGTAACAAAAATGAAACTCATTTATTTTTTCTTTATTGAGACCTCAAGGTAAAGCAAATTTTCAGTTCTTGTACTTACTACATTGAAGGAACAGAGACTGACAGTCAAAATGTGCCAGTCCAGAAATATAAATTAAACCTAGTTTCATATCAAAGTTTCATTTAGTCTCTGAAAAGGAGCTGCTGCTTGGATTATTTTTGATCCTAAAACAAATACACTGTAGACTACTATAGTGTATCTTGGATGAATTAACCCCCTCGTACATTTAGCTCTTATGTATTTTCCAGGATACAGACCTACGTCTATTCAAGCAATTTTAAAATTTGCTATGGACTTAATTATTTTCTTTGTCTCTGTTTAGTAATAATTTACTGTGTTTGCAAACCCAATGAATGTGAGGATGGTTTTAATTGAGTGTAGCACTTTTGCTGAAGGAAGGACATATTTTGAGGAAAAAGCTCTCCCTTGCGTAAAGAAATTCTTCTGGCTTTTACTAGGAGTTCCTCTAGGCAGCTAGATGCTGCATTATTTCTTGATAAGTCTAACAAATTACTTTTTTTTTTTTTTTTTTAAAACTTGATTAGTTTCTGAAGAGCAGATAAAACTAGCTGTTCAAATGGAAAGTGTTAAAATGAGTGGGTTTATCCCATCAAAATCTTGGATTAGTTACCTAGCCCAACTGAATATAATTGCTGTTCAAATTAATGAGGCAGTATTCTAGTATCTCCTCTGTAATTAAACACTTCTCTGGTTGAATACAGTATTAAAGATGCACCAGACGTTGAAACCTCAGTGGTGAAATTTAAAACTGTTGAAATTGGAGGGGTCAGCTGTGAAACACAAATTCCTCTGCAGCATCGGTAATTCACTTGTACAATGTGTTTCAAGAATAATTTGGCTTATGTTGGGGATGCTGGATTTTTTAATTTTTCTTATCTTTCCATCATCTAAATTTGCAAATTTTTCTCATTAGTTCCTGAGCAAAAGTAACATAAAGTGCACTTGTTTCCAGAGTTACCTTTTCTGACCTTTCACAAGATGATAATTGCAGTACTAGTAGGCTTAGAGGACTTGTTAAAAAAATTAAGCTTATAAAGTAGCAAAAAATGCCCCTTTGCTTGCTGGTGTCGATTTCAAAATTAACATTTTGGTTCATGTGCTTCTAATAATCGCTGACCCTTACTTCATGTGCTTTCCACAGGAAATGAATACAGCAGAAATTACTTTGACCCGTTGATGGATGAGGAAATAAACCCAAGGCAGTGTGGGATGGAGGTCAGTGAAGAAGGTGAGGCAGAATTAAGTATGTAATTTTGGTGTCAGAATATTCTTTTCCATTCATGAAAATGAGGTGACAAAGATCACATATGCAGTTCTATTTAAATATTGAGGTTTACAATTTAAATTATAAGCCTTAACCGCTCTGAACACGATAGGCGGTATACATAGTCTTTGATCAAGGACAGTGAGTTAATGGATGGGTAAAAGTGAGGCTGTGCTGTATTCACTCCGCTACCATAGCAAAATGAAGCGTGCTCCGAGAACATTGTCTACACCATGTTCTCTTTAATTAACAAAGTTAGTCCAGAACTGAGTACTAACCTGTAGCTTTTTTGCAACCCTGCTCCCAAAGTCCTTCTTGGAGAGCAATTTTATTACTGAGCAGAATGTGTGTTTACCTTACAGAAGGAAATCCTAGAGCCCGTAAAAGTTCCCAGCACATGAGGAGGCTTTTTTTGGTTTTCTTTGTGCCAGTTTAGCAGGGATGTTTAGCTTTTCTCTCTGTGGGTGATAGCGAGGAGTGGGAGGGCGTGACTGCAGAGCTGGGAGAAAAGAAGTTATGCATAGGTATGAGAGAGATTAACTAGGAGGTATTGTCTAGCGGAGGAAATTCTCCTTTGCTGTCATGGCTTTTAGATAAAAAAGGGTGGGAACGGGCCTGCCTGAATTTGCATGGACTTAAGTAAGAACATCATCATGGTAATGAAGTGCTTAGCTATGCACTGAATGCTTTGGCCCAGCTCCTGTTGTTAAGCACCAACAACCTGATAGCACGCAAGACCCAATTCTCCCGTGTTACCTTCCTAGCCCTTTGCTTTATTAAACCTTGTGCTTATTTGTACTGTAGAGACTCTCTAGCCAGGCAGTTGTAGTCAAATCTAAAAAGATTTGTCTACTGTAAGGGGTCTCAAAGTAGGTCACTTCTGAAATTCATGAGAAATTTTCACTTTGAGTAGATATGGAGGTTTAAGCTTTTGAGGTAAAAACTTGTGTGACTGAGAAAAACTGACTCTAATGCTCGTCAGTAACTTGAATTTCTGCATACTGGTGAAAAAAAATCAAGGTTTATCAAGGGTGAATTACATCTAACCCCTATAATTTCCCCATTCATTGTATAGGACAGCAATGTAATCCCTTGGAAGTCAACTTCTGGCTCAGAGTTTTTAAATGAAAGATTTTGGTTTGGGTGTTTTGTTTTTTTTTTTCCCCTCTTGGTATTGCCTTGGTTCATCTTATGAGTAGGCTTCATGAGTCATGATCTGCTTCATAACCAGAGAATGAAAAGCGGATTAGGTTTCTGTAACTGTACATGTGTGCCTAAAAACATGTACGGATAGAGTGGTGACATAAGGAATACGTGGAAGTACAGTTTTCATAGGGAGAAAACGTTCTCCTGCCTGTGTTGAAGAGGCTGAGTGATAAACACTTAACCTTAAATGTTCTTTTTTTTTTTTATTTGGAACAGATGAAAGCGCTGAGAAAGTCCATCCCTTTCCAGAGGTGGGAGTGGGGAGGTAGTTTTAGGCATTTGCATATCAGGCTAGACCTGAGATCCATGTGTGAACAGCTGTCCTTTGTCATCCCTCCTTTTTCTTCCCAGCAAAAATGTCACTCAAAGGTTGAGGTAACACTTGTTTATTAAAGGTCTGTTAGCAATGGTACTGGCCTCAGGTTGGTTGTGTTGACATCTGCAAAGCAGTTATAACGCTATATTTACCAACACCTCTGTCAAGAGCAAGTCTTCCACCTTGGAGATATTCAAACCTGTCTGGACGTGGTCCTGGGTAACTTGGCTCTAGGAGGTGGCCCTGCTTGAGCAGGGGGCCTGGAGCAGATGGCCTCTGGAGGTCCCTTCCCACCTCAACCGGTGTGATTCAGTTATACTCACAAACCAGGCTAATTGTCTAGTTTCCTTTTCCTTGCAGAAGTGTTCAGTAAGTGGAATTACGTTAGTATGTAGTGGACAGAATTAAAAGGACAGTCAGAACTGAAGTCTGGTCCTGCATGGTCATCCCCCGACTGGAAACGGTATTAGTTTACCTCTTCCTCCCAGCTAGCAGCTTGTCACTAACAAGAGACAAAAGCAGAACAAGATGAAGAAATCAGGGCACACTTTAAAGTTACACTCTTCTTATGACTTAAGCGAGTCAGGCCCAATGCCCAAAGAGAATAGCTGGTGAAAAGCAAATCTTCAGCCACTAACTCTATTATACAAAGTTAAATATCATTTAATGTGTTCATCATATGGGATTCTTTAATGGGTTATTCTGTGAAAATGAAGATATTGGCAATTATCTTTTCTATATTTGATAAATTAAATTTGTTCTGGAAATTTGTCTGAGTTGATAATGCCCTGAGAACAAACAACACTCCACTATGGATTTGTTTCACCCTCCCTCGCCAAGGGAACGTTTCAATGTTACACACTAAAAGAAATGTAAAGATTCTGTACTTGCAGTAGAGGTTTGCAGAAGCCTCCCTCTTTGAATGCTCAGCATAACTGAAAAACTTGGCTCTGAAATTTCATGGTAAAGAAAATTTATTCTTTGATATTCTGTTGGGCACTTAAAAAGAGCCACCCAGGGTCGCTTGTAGCTGTACTTCAGTTCACCTACCTTGTACGCATTTCTTTGGCCTTCTACCTGCCTATCTTCACTGACAACTTAAAGAAGCCAGGGTCTGGGAGATTCGGAGAGAAGACAGTCTCAGCTGGTGATTTCTCCCTTGAATATAGACACTTGAAGTGATTTTTTAGGTCTCATGGAAAAAGGTACATGTGCGTGTGTCCCTTGCTCCTTTTTAAAATCTGCAGATGTTACTGGGAATTTGAATGACTGACCAGCCACAAAATCAAACTTCATAGTGTGTTGTAATGACTACTCATACTAGATAACGTGTTAGTATTATGGACAGCAAGGTAAAATTTCTAATAAAGGTCCAAAATCACATTTGAAAAGAAATTAGGTACTTTGATTTTTATTGAGTCAAATAGAATTCATCTGGTAATTTGAATGTAAATAATTATTTCAATGAGTCTATTAGCAGAATTAGTAAACCAGTTTCAGTCCAGATCAAGATATAATATTTCTTACAATATAATATTTCTCACCATTTAAAAGTATATAATTACATATTTTTATTTTAAACTGTCTTTCATAAGTCAGAAGAAAATGACAGTCACCTCTGCTATGAAACTAGCACTGTGAAAACCACGACACAGTGTCAAATGGTTTCTTAACTTTTGTAGTTTTATATCTTTATAGTTTAAAATTGTTTCCTGAAGGAGTACTGGAAGAAACAATAGATGTTTCACTATTGTTTTTTTAAGATCCTGTGAAATTTGATGAGCAAATCCTGTATGGTAAACTGATGAAGCTTCTAGATGAAGAAAGCAAGATGCTGGACTTCCAAGGTAAATAAAAAAAATCATTTTCATAACGAAAAATAAAACTTTTGAGTCTGGATGTGGGGAAGAGAGCGGGTAATCCATCCCCTTGAACTCAGAAGCAAACGGGACATTGATTTTAATGTGAGCCTGTAAGATCTTTTTCCCCAAATGTTTTTGTTTTGAGTCGTGTTTATGTGGTTTTAAGTGTAACTTAAGTGGCGTGCTTTCTCTAGACTGCTTTGTTGCATGTTGAATTCCACCCTTATGAAAAAAGACTGGAAATATCATTGCTTATGTGCTCAAAGCTAGAAAACTAAACCTTTATTTAAGCTCATAAATGGGTGGGCCATTTGTCAGATGCACGGGTCACGTCACACAGTGTTTGAGGTTATCTATGTAAGGATTTACACTAACAGGTGAGTAAGAAAATGTTTTCCGTGGCTTTGTTAGAAAATACAAATTGATGTTCCATCTACAGTAAAAACAATGAAATGTATGAGAAGAGATTTCTTCACCTCAAGCCAACAGCCTTACTTTGGCTTCGCTTATTTTTACAGGCATTATTTAATACCCAGTTGATTCACAGGACCGTTACCGCCACAACCTTTACATAAGGTGCATGTCTGCTGCTCTCTGGTTCATCACGGGAGAAGTGACATATGAACAAGCCCTGGCTCAGGGATGCCTTGTATTTTTTGGGTATCCCCCCCTCTTTTTTCAGCCTGGTCTTTTGTGCAAAAGTATTTTCTGTTCTTTGTATCTGTATTAGGTTTCTTCTTACATTTCAGCTATACACAGGACCTACTCTGTCAGAGAGACAGAGCAAGCAGTTGCCTACGGCAGTGGAGCTCCAGGAGCTGGAACATGTTTTATGACTAGTTTGTGAGCAACTTTGTTCTAGAAGAGGCAAATATTTTCATTTGCCTAGGGTTGCAAAATCCCTTGAACTGGCACCGGTCATATCAGTAACATCTTTGAAACCTATTTTGTCTCATTTTAAATGCAAGGAAAAGAAAGTACAACTATCACAGCTAAATTCAGGCAGATAGTTGAAGCAAAAACCTTTAACAAATTATTAGCAAGCTCTCTATTGTTGCATGTTAATGTAGAGCTGCACATTTTGGAGAAAGATTATAGCAGTGCTGCAGGTTGATTGTTGCTTTTATCCTGCAAAAGCATAGATTAAAATAAAACCATATTTGGCTGTGAAGCCAACGTTATTTCTATAGGAAAGATTGACGTGGGGTGTCTATCTGTGGTACTTATGTAGTCCCTCTCTACCAATATTTATAGCATTTCATATTATTCAATAGCTTTATCACCAAAATAACCCTGTATCATTAAGGAAAATGTCCTGATGTTATTTTACAGGCTGCCGCAGGGAGGGGTCTAGTACTCTTTCTATTAGCTTTCTGAAAGTTAGCTTCTGGGGCTCCCCCAAAGTGGTGGGAGAGGGAGAGAAAAGCACCTCTGGGCAGTAGTTCAGCCCAGCTCACGCAAACACCTCTTAGCTGATTGGACAAAATGTGCCCTGGAAGCAGGTCTTCTTTCCTTTGGCTCTAGAAGGGTCTTGGATAACTGACTTAGACTTGTCCATTGCTTTTTGCGTGGCTGAAGGTAAGAGAGCTGAATTGTGCCATGTGTATTTGTCCGCTTTTAAGCAAGGGAACTAGGGACTGAAGGCGAAGCCTTCCCCATCCATCAGTGGTTACTCTCTCCTTCAGCTACGTGCCCTAAAGCTTTATTTTATATTACAAATAACATTAATGAATATCGTTAAGAAGAACAGATGCTTTACAGAGGATAACAGCAAATAGCATGCACATAGAGAAATAAGGTTTCACTAATCTCAAATGTTTATAATTTAAACTCACCAGGTATGTTTGAACTGAAAACATCTTTTTCTCCAACTAGTTTTATCAAACCACCATGACAGGCAAAATGTTGTTATTACTCTTAGGCTATATGGGGTGTGAGACAGGTTCAAATCTCTCATCCATCCAAAGCCATTTGAATGTATGCGGTGTGCTCTGTGGACAGGGATCTCGTGCTGAGGCTGCCGAGGTTGCTGAGCTGCCAGCTCGCTGATTCAATTCCAGGGCAAGCAAATGCATTAACACGCGTGTCTCGTACTCCAGGTGCACATCAGAACCCCCCTGTGTAGGCATGAAGGCACCGAGTGGGAGATACGCTGCAGCCCACCGCTGTCTTGTGTCTCAATGGTGCCTCAGTGCTTTTATTTCTTAAAAGTGCCATAATGGGTATCAGAGCTAGTCCTGTGGGTGAATGTTGCACCCCGTCCTAGCTGAATTTTTTTACTGTTCTTGGCTTCAGTGAATAAAATCCAGAAAAGAGCAAGATTTTCCTGAGGAAGCGAGGCTTGTGCAGTCTCCACCTCTGTGCGCGTGTACCAGGCTGTATTTATTTCTGCCCGTCTGTGTTTCTCCCTCCCAATTTTTGAACCTGTTGTTCACTTCCAACCCCTTTTTTTAAACAGAGAGCAAGTCTCACAGGTCTGACTTCCCTACCAGTTTTATGGAATTGGGCAGCTGAGCAGAGCAGACAAGCATTATTAATGTCTCCACTGAGGGAAAAGCTAATATGGGAGTTTGACCCTTATTAGACATCAGAAAATCCATAGAAAACTAGGATTCATTTGGTTCCACTCTTACAGGACTGCTTCTTTTCTTCATTTGACCACTGAGCTGAAAAATCACGTAGTCATACAGTCCTAATTAATAGATGATCCCCAAAGGAAAGGAAAGGAAAAAACGTGGCTCAGAATTTATATAATTGTATATTTAAAGCATTTTGTTGCTGAGTAAACTATTGGTTGCTCCTGTGGCACGTGTTAGTTCATATTATAAGGCAACTTAAAAGGCAACATTGGTTGGTTGTTTTTTAGAGGAAGATGCAGACTGTATATTTTTTACCTAGGGATAAAATCTCTTAAACAATGTAAGATCGTGATCCACGCACATCTAAAATGATGCTAGGTGAATACCATAAAAAAATATTTTTCTGTTATATTATTCTTTGGCAACAACTGAAAAATTGAAGTGCAATGTTTTGCAGCATTTTAATTGTTTGAAACTGATGCGTGAGCCTTTGCTGATGTACTTTTTTAGCTACAATTTATACACAGTGTCTTCTAGAACCAGGCAGCCAAAATGCATTTTCCATGTGGAGTTTATAATGCTTTATACATTCAAATCCATGCTGAGGTATAGTCTGCTGGTGAACCTACCCTTTAAATTCTCAACTCAGTATGTAAACCACTGCTGTCTGATGGACAAATGCAGGAGTAAATGAAGTTACAAGCAGCCAAGCTAATACCAGAGAGATTGTTTTAATTACAGCATAGCATCTGCAAATACAGCCTGTGCTAAGGAGTAGTAGTGATTTAAACAACGTGGAAAGTATGACTTGCAGTGTTAAGTACAGCTGAGGCAAAATGAAAAGTTTGACACAGATGCAAACAACTTGAAGCAGCCAGTTTTTAATTATTTTATCAATCTATCAATAAATTTCCCTGTAAATTTTCAGCCATTTTGTCTTGTGTGTACAAAGGAGCCATGGTGTTAAAGATGTTACTACTTTGTAGTAGTAGTAGTAGCAAGGAGGTGGAGGCTTTGTTTTGGTCAAGCGTTGCTCCGGGGTGGCAGCTCAAGCCTCTAACCTGTGGGTCAGTTCAAACAAGGAGCAACCTGATGGTGACTGAGGTTCAGAGGTTTCTTTGCAAAGCCAGCAAAGGAAGGAACAGACCAGCTGAACAACCCTGTTCTCTCCCTGTCTCCAGCTCCGGCAAATGAATAGTTTTTCCAACTGTGCTTAAATGAGCATATGTATCTTTTCATTAAATATTTTTCAAATCTGAATTGTAATTTATCTCTGTATTTTTAGCAGTTACTTCCCTGAAAGGCTTTTTAAAATGCGCTCTCTCTTCTTTTGCTTTTTTCCCACAAACCATGTGCTAATAAGCCCAGTGCCTTCCACCAAAACTGAGTTCACTTGATACGATTCCTCACAAAAATAATAAATACAAAAAAGAAGAAGGGTATTTTGATGAATCACTGCATGGTTGTTTTTGCAAACCGAATGTTTTTATTTCTTTTTTGATATATAAGGACTATTTCTCTACACCCAGAGGATCCTGAGATAGGAATGTACAGTCTTCCCAGGATGTAAACTTGCACTGCTCCTGTGAAAGCAGTAAAGCAGCTGATTTATACCAGCTGAGCATATGGCCTGTTGTGTACAACACAGCGTCGAGGGGAGCAAGCGATGCTGCATCTTCTGCTGTTGGCAACGTTTCCTTTTCCAGCGCTTCCTGGATTTTCTCTCTCCTAGCCAAACCCTTAATGTTACAGTAAATTTAAATGTAAATATTGTTTTGTTTTTGCAGTTAATAGTTGTAGGTCAAATCACTTTTCATTAGGCTTGTAAGATGCTACATGAAGAGATTGTGTACCCTAAGGTAATGGTTTGGGTTGTTTATATCTACTGTACACTTCCCCCAACATGATTTTGAATTGTATCCTGTTGTAATTAAATAAAAAACCCACCCTACTTCCTGTGTGTTGGTGGCACCGAGGTGATTTAAGTACTCGGGAGGCTCAACAATTAAAGTCATTAAACAATGAGTAGCGAGCAAAACTGAAAATGTTAATAGCCTTAGTTTTATCTTTCCTTTTCTGGTCTTCATTAGAGAATGAGAGACTTCAAAGGGGAGTGAGGAAAAGAAAAAAAATCTTTTAACTGCTTTCATGTCTTAGGATGGACAAAGAGAAAAGCAAATAAGTAGATATGGCAGTTTCTTGCAAAGAAAGGCACAGAGAACTATAAACACTTACGCACAGAAATATGAGGCAAGAAAGATAGTCAGATGTGGACAGCCTGATATCTATCATTTCTTAGTGGTCCTAACATGGAGAAATGAGAAAAAATAGTTGTCTATTATTTATAACCCACGCTAGTATTAGTAATGTAGCAGATCTCAATGAGAAGAATTTTTTTTTTTTTTTTTTTTAGTAGTATGATGAACCAAACTGAAAAAAGGACATAACTTCTCTTTAAGGTCAACTTTATGAATGGGATTTACTTTTATTTATGTGCAGCATATAGTCTTTGGTTCTGCTTACGTCACCACAGTGAAATCAGGGGAACGATGTGGGTGAGAGCAGAACCGGACCCAATTAATTAGGCAGGAGCTGCACGCACACACCTAGGGGAGGAATCTGATCCTCTGGGGTGAGTGGGAGGAAGATGAAATGCTTGGCGTGGCTCCGCCTAAAACTCCATTTCAACTGCAGTTATTCCTCCTCTTCCTCAGGAGCAAAAGCCAAAGTCGTTCCAAATCCCAATTCCTTTAAGTTTTGCATGGGAGCAAAGTGACCACGGAAATGCAGAGCACCCCTTTTTAAAATTATTTAAGGAATAAGCTGCATGTGCTAAATTTGTACCTGTATGCAGATGTTGCTCTTGAGGAGAGTTTTCCTGGTAACGACACTTGGAACCCGCTGGTTTTCTACTGCTGTTATTTATCACTGTCCATTTTATGGCATGAATTGTCATCTTAAAAGGTTGGTGGGTCAAACATGTTAACTGAGAAGGTACTAACCAGTGAATGAACTTCCATTTGCTAAGAGATAATCTGCCACTTTTGTTTCGAGCAGCCTGTGTCACCAGTGAAGATTTTCCAGACTCCGTGATGCCTGTCAGCTCCAGTAAGGCACGTGACCTTCACAGGGAGCTTGAAGATGAAGAGATTCCTTCATATATTGAACAGTTTGAGAGAGATGTTCAGGATGACATAATTCTGCTTGGCAGCTTTTTACTGGAACAGGTCAGAGTTAAGAACTATAAGACAATTTTATCGCTTGCTTCATAACATGATGCTGGCTTGTTAACCTTGTACACCCCAATTCTATTTCACTGCCCGGCGATACATATATTGAAGGGAAAAGATAACCCATTTTGTTGGCTTGCTTTATGTGACTGGCACTTTGCTAAGCTAACAGCAGGACCTTTATCTTTGTCTCCATTTCAATGTGAATAAAAATAGATTGCCTTCGTTGCTTCTTTCCTAAATAGTGGAGTGTCTCTGACTGTTCCGTAGTAAGTATTGCAATTGAGTTTCAATCAAGAGCCTAAGCTTAGGATATCTCTCTCTGCCAAATTTAACAGAGGCTTATTCATCTATCAATGAGCAAGTTCAGATTGGAGCCCAGGAAGGATTTATGTAGCAATATTCATTGTACAGACGATAAGATTATTCCCAAATTATAAATCTGTTGTGTTTTTAAGGGTGGCAAAGCTTCATTTGGTTTTCTTTTTGTCATTTCATAGTGTAAAGAGACAAGGTCGGGTTCGTGTTGACAAAGGCACAAGTTTTCAGGGCTGAAATGATACTTGTGGGTACCTAACTACCGTTTGTCCCTTTGAAAAATCTCATACCGAGACTAGGGGACAGGAAGAGAGATTAATTGATGAATCTATCATTTTTAATTAGCAACATGAGAACAGCGCGCTGGCTCTGATGGGCTTAAAATAGGTTATCCAGTGACTGATGGTGATCTAAGCTTTCTTTTATTTTCAGAGGAAGTTTTTAGAATTTTTTCAATGCAGGACTAAACCTCATCATTGCCTTCTGCATGTCGGTGAGGGACACAATTCCCTTCCTTGCTGCTTTCCTCTAAAGCCTTGGGTAGCTGTATTTCATTCCTTCTGACTTTTTTGTAGCCGTACACATCATGCATAGAAGGTGCTTTGGGGAATATTGTTGAGAGAACATGAAATGGGAGGGAAACATGAGGGAAAAGGACTCAGATGATACTAAGAGCATCATCTGCCTCAAGGGACTGATGGAGTAGGAACCTGGGAACAGGTGATCAGAGAGCGATGCAGCTTTCCAGAAGACTTTATGGTTTGTTGAGAGTTCACACTTTAAGTTTGGGCTATTCGGATGCCCTCAAAGCTTCATGAGGCTCTGTGACACCTGAAGGAACACAATAGATTTGTCAGTCCTTTGTTTACCCTCCCTATAAACATGGTCACTGGGAAGCTGATGGTCTTACTTGAACTCTCTTTGTAGGTGTTCAGCAAAGTTTGTTTCCTAGACAGGAGCAAGCTATCTGGTCATCCCGAAACAACATTCTGCTTTTTAACTAACAACTGCGTATGTGAATCCACATCACACAATATAATACTGCTTTTCTTCCTTATTTTGGTCTGAAAAAAAGAAAATCCTCATTTAATGTGATTGATTGAGCTGGTATACCATGAGTTTACAGATAGGGTCTCAATACTTTATACTGCACAGAAGAGTCTTGAATGCATGTGTTTTCTCTCCATTTCTCCCATGCATCTCTAACTTCAGTTGTCCGTGCCCTGTTTAGGAATTCAATCATACTGACATGGTATCAGCTGTCACATCTGCATCCTGCAATGCGGGGGGGTAACGAGGATCACTGTAAAATCTATATTATCTTCTAGATCAGTGATGTGTATGTCCATCCTTTCCTTGGAAGCTCATAGAAATGGTACAATCAGTCCCTTTGAACAGAAAATGGAAAGTGACACAGGAAGAAGAGGCTGCAAACATGCACCTCGTGTCATATTGGTATTCAAAGACATCTAACAATAATGTGAGCATGCTTATTATTTTTTAATTGACCTTCTTTATTCTTTAATGGACCATCTTTACTCTTTGATCCGTGAATATGCCCCTGTAGCATTGTAGTGTTGGTACCTTTCCGCAGCAGCTACAGGTTCAGTGTTAGACTGCTGCCATGGTCTTCAGAATCTGTTGCTGTCATCTTTGGGATACTTCCAACTTTTGTTGATTGAATGTATGTTTATTGGTTTGAAAAAGTCTTTAATTTGCTGTGTGGTGTTTACTTCTTATTCAGAAAAAAACCCCCTTCTCTTCCTTCTGTAGGTTTAGTGAGTAGCAGATGTACTTTAGCCATTGTAATTTATGATTAGTTAATTTAATCTGCCATAATGACATAAAGTGAGCCTGAAACAAGCTTCTATCAATTTTGCCGTTAGAGGTAACATAATATTTTCAAATGTCTACCAAACTGAGTAATTAACCCTCAGGCTGAGTGAAGGAGTCTAATAGACATCTCTCTCACATTCCTTTGCTTGACAAAATGAAAACAAAAGATGGGAGCCTAAGGGTTAAAAATAGCAATTGACAGTTTACGGTACATAAGACTGGTTTTGTAAGTGAGGTTCAGAAACACACTTGAGTTGCTGCTGTTTCTTTTTAGGCTGCCAAAAATTCTCTCCAATAAGGCATCTGATTTGCACTGGAGCTTTGCTGGCAGCGTTGGCACAAAGAGGACAGCTATGTATTAACTATCTATCCCTTAGTTCATTGTTTTTCTTCTCTGCTTTGTAGCTCTGCAGTAAATGGGTGGCTTTTGTCTAAACAGCAGCTCAGTGCATGAGATCACCGTGATTAAAAGTATTTGAAAGAGCAGATGTACTTTCCAAAATAATAATAATAATAATAATAAAAGGTTTATGCAAGATTCTAGCTCTGGAACTTTAAGCTGAGTTGTTACTTCATGTTCTGTTTTGTAAATTGGCAAGAAATACGTAAGGGGAGATCTGATAGATTCTTGTAAAGAAAGCATTAAGCAGACGTCAATGTTCTGTTAACAAACACATTAAAGAATATTAAATTTGGAAAGCAGTACTCTTTCCTGTGGCCTATCATGTAGGCCTACAGATTTCAAAAGCCCCATGACATTTGCTTTTAATAAAGAAAAATAAACTCTATTGAAAGAAAGAAAATCATAACTTTGGGACTGTGTTGTGGTAGAAGCTGAGCAGGTACAACCAAGGCTGGTTATGCAGAATGCTGCAGAAAACCATCTGTCATGAGACAATGCAGGGACACATGTTTATGGGCAGAACTTGATCTTACAGAGCAGAGAAATATGCAAGGAAAGACCTGACGTAATTCTGGCTTAATGTGTTTGATTAAAGGAAAGATGCTCTCAAAACATGAGAGACTGCCAAGGATGAAGCATACAATGGTGATTGGGGTGAGATTGCACTTGATGGGCCTTTGGCAACATAATCTTACCAGTCATTAATTCAAATGCTATGGAAAAATACCAGCTCTAGGATTTTCGGCTGTTTCTGAACTGAGACAATAAAAGTGACTATCAGTTTTATGTAGGTTCTCTCAGAAAAAATCATAATTGGGCAATTGGAAGGATGAATACTGCCCCAGAAGTCAAGAACATCTTTTCTGCTTGGCTATGCTCTTCCTGCAACTTGGTCGGTATTCTTAACTAAAGGTAATTTGTTCACAATCTCCGTCTTTCTCTACAGGATTCAGTCGCTACATTTAGCCCTCTGTGCTGGGTATAACACCTTGCGGGACTTGATCATTATGACTATATAATCACTTTTGATCCATGACCTCAATGTGAACTACTCAAGAGCCTCTGAAAGAAAGTGCAAGTTTTGCTCTTCAATACCAGCAGTTGAGTTATAGTGGTAGAGAAATGAGCTATTTGTTGCAGGTGGATAGTAATAAAATGTTGCCTTTCATCAAGTGATTTACCTTTTGGTTAAACAAAGGTTAATGCTGCTGGGCATTAGACCTACTCTTCTGACAGGGTCAATATCATCACTGCTCTGACTCCTTGCCAAGTCACAGTGAGATCAATTTATATGATGATGGAGTGATCAGTTTTCCTTTGGTTAATGGTGGATATGATGTGCGTAAAATTTGGTACTATGTAAGATGATGACAAATCTACCTGCCAATCAGGAATTTAATCAGTGGGATCAGGCCTCAGTCATATAAAACATCATCGCATATTTGCTTGCATGTTCTACCCTGTTGGATACTACTGTCATTTAAATCCTGATGGTATCTGCAGACCTCCCCTCATCAAAGCTGCAGCCTACTAAGCATTGTACAATCCTTTGTGATCGTTCTTGAGCATAATACTTGTATGAATATGTGCACCTAAGAGCAATGCAGAATTGAAGGTGCTTTTTCCTCAGCCAAAACCTGGCTACTTCTTTTTGACATTTGCGAAGTTTTTAAATGACTGTCATGTTCAAATGAGTTATATATATATATATATATATATTTTTTAACTGAGGATTGCAGGTCAAGAATACAAAAGCTGGCAATGTTTCATTTACACCACATCTTAAAAGTGGGTGACTTCATTTTAGGTAAGCTACCTGTATGCTACACTCAACATTTGAGTGTCAAAGCATCTCTACAGTCTGTTAGTATAATGGTTTCCATTCAATTTATGTGATATAGTAGGAATTATGGGTATCTCCATTTTACAGAGGAAGAACAAGGGCACAGATAGACTGAAATCTACACCTGTCAGAAGTGCTTAGCATCTAGTTTCCTTTTGAAACCTGTCATTAAGCTAAACTCAATGAATTCATTGTAGTCCTGCTAGGTAGAGTGCTCCTGGACTGGTGAAAAAGCACTTCACTGAAACCTATGTTTGAGGGGAAAAAACCACAAGGTCAACTTCCCAAAGCTTGGGTTATTGGGCTTCTGGCCCTTGGACTTCTGATGCCCTGCCTAGTGGGTGTCCATGGCTCTCAGATGTGCGTCAGGACCCACCTAACAGACCTAAAGCCTGGCCAAGATGCTAGTATGTGTAGCTAGGGGACTTCTCTACCACATAGGCTGGCAACCTGAGGCTTCTGAATATCTTTATTCTATGAGGCTTGCTCCTGCTTCCTCAGCGGAATGCCTGGGAATCCTCCAATTTTCTAAGGTTCTTCCCCCATTGCTTCTGGACACTCAGATATACACATTTTTTTTTTTTTTTTAAGAACTGAGTGGGACAGAAGGAGGAGCATAGAAATGAATGTGAACATAAGCAGAACTGTGGAAAAGATGTTTCGTATGTTTGTAAAGGGCCTGTCACTGTGCTGTCACAATACCCATAATATTGCTATAGCTGCTCTTTTTAATTGTAATTCTCTTTTGATTGCTTTGTTCAGCAGTTTGTGGATTTTTAGTTAAGTAAATATTTAGATGGAAGTAATGCAAATATTCTATATTTCTTATATTTTTGCACTAAAAAGGAGTTCACTTAATTTTTATTGTGTTTTTCCACTCTTTATGTTCAGAGGAGCAATTAAACAACCAAAGTAATTCTTGATATTCTATTGAGCTGGAACAATGAATCCTACAGCTACTGTAAATGATGATACTGCCTTTGCTGCTGCTTAAGGTAATCTGACTGGTCAGCTTTCTGACTCATTATCCTAATATAAACTCCAGTAAGGAAGTCTATTTCTATGGTTCAATAAACAGAGGCAATTGGAAAGATTCTTTACAGAGAATCAGTGATTGCCAAGTCCTGTTGAAGCTTAAGTGACTTCATCAAGTACTGACCACATGTTAAAAGAAGCAGAACTCAGATGAAGACTGTAAGGAAAGAGTAAGCATTACTGATGTATAGAGGCACAAACCTGCAAAAAAAAACCCAATGAAAAAAGGTTTTTTAGTTGCTTATGTATTCTCCAGAATTACTTTTATTTTTTTTTTCCGGGGAGGTTTTATTTGTATTTTTAATACATTTGGAGCCAAACTGTAGTCACAGGTGTAGCTAAGTCTACTGTTGGTTAGCTTTTATGACAGGAAACTCTTTAACAGCATTAATAGACTACACAGATTTTTATGAGCTACAGATAAATGAATTGCTCTAAATGTTGTAACTTTTTTGCTTCTGCAGTCTTACAGTAGAGCTGAATATGTCAAGCGGAACCTATGCTGGATGGTACTTTTGACCTCTACTTCATAGAACAGATTAATTCAGGTGGGGAAGGACCTGACCTCTGAAGGCTATCTAGTCCAATCTCCTGCTTAAAGCAGGGCTAACTTTGAGGCTTTCCATGTGTAATCTGAGTTTTTAAGGGCTTTGGAGTTGTTCACACCAGTTTGCTAGTGTGAAACATAACCAGGTCACCTGTAAGTTGAGAGGTGTAGAAATACTGGGAGAGACGGTCCAGTTGCGTTACATGCATGCTTGCTTGCTTGCTTAGTACAAAGGTGGGAAATCATCACTGTTGCTCAACCTGCTGGCGATCTGCTAGCACAGTTGGTTTCCCTCACTACTGTGCTAGACCCTTAGACAAGACACGGCTTTCAGGATTAGGTGGTTACAACAAGAACATGTACTAAATTGCATATGTTCACTCAAACATCAGCATAATATGATGTTATGATACAATTGCTCGTGTCAGTATTCAAATTGGAGAGGGAGGGCTTACATTTCAGCTGAAAATGTGAAACAACTTCCACCTACAACTTTCAGCAGAGAGATGGAGCAAGATGTGGACTTGCAGGAGATCTGTTCTCTACAGAGAAAAATCATTAGGCATGGCAACTTGTCATTTCCACTGTTGTATTTAAGACAATCATACAGTAAACTTTACTTAAAGCATTGTTTCCCTCTCTGTAATTTTCATATACTAATTGTAAGTGAATGTCTCTTCTAATTATGAAGTGTTCAAGTGCATGCCTGCACACTTGAAACAGAAGATGATGTGAAAGCCAGTACAAATGGAAGTTATTGGATAAAGTTAAAGCCTGCGTTTTTAGATTACAATTACAGAGACAAATTTGTGAAGCAGTCAGAGAAAAAGAAAAGGGACTCAGAAAGATGGGATAGATTGTAACCTCAGACCTAAACATCAGGGTTTTGGGGTTGTAACAAGCAAATTAGTTACTATGACTCAGTTTTCCCTATCTGCAAAACAGACCTAAAATTAGATACCTGCTTTAGGGAACAGTGAGAGGATTAAAGGAGTAAAGTTTCATGAGGGACTTTGAAAAGGTTATAGAAATAATAAAAACATTCTGTGCTGAAATGAACAAACATTTTTAAATTGAGGAAGAATGGGGAAAAACCACAAAAAAAGTCTCAGTATTTCCGATTGGTATTTCCTTTCAGTTTCTCTTCAGTTGTTCATGCCAGGATTTGCTGTCAGTATCCAGAAAGCAGAAAAGATTGTAAAACCCTGAAGTTGATGACATAGCTTATAAACATTTTTTCTCTTTAATTTTTAGTGTAAACTATTCATTTTAGATCCATAGATTTGCATAGTTCACTCGGTTTCCACTAGCATTGCTTGTGCTACATGAGTTTATACTGGAGGGAATGTGTTCCCTAATAAAATGTGTTTTAGCACCTTCAATTATATCTTGTTAGCATCTTCCATTATATCTTACTATTTAGGCTAAAATTACCGGAAGCTTCTTAGTAGCTCGTGATTTCTAGGTTAATCTGGAGACATCTAAGCTTGCGGAGCTTTGACAGGCTAGGACATTTCTGCTTGAAGTCTCTTTATCAATGGCAAACGCCATTTCAGTGTTGTATATTTTCAGTGCTCGGCTATGGTTGTCAGACACTCTGATAAATGGCCTTGCATACACTTACAACACTCTGTAGATTTTGATGAGGACATCAAAGCTTTATGACCTTGAAGCTACATCTTCTCAACTGTGAAATAAGCATCTGAAGGAGTATCTGGTGGTTCTGAAGAAACCACAGGTGATCTCTCTGTGAACGGCAAGAAATGAGAAGAGCGAGTCCTCTGTTTTGAGGTAGGAGAGGCAAAATCTTTATTTTGCAGAAGCTGGGTAGCCCTGCAACAGGCATGCCTCCAGAGTTTCCTCACTGCATCTTAAGCAACATGATTCAAGTTCTTTTAATTTGTTAGTACTATCATCTTGGATCAAAACCCTGAATGAAAACATCTCTGAGTTTTGGGGAAGTTCAGGTCCTTGTTTATCACACCTACTTTACAGCTGGATCTAGTTTCCACAATTGTTCAAAATTGGTGTCTTTTATATATATGTCTTAAAAAAGCATCCACCTCAGTAGCAGGATACTGCCTTCCTGTGCTGACTGGTAGCTTGGTCTTCACTGCATCATTAGAGATAATGCAATGTTTTACAGATTTATCAAAATGATCAGCCTATAATGTTGTCGCTAAATGTATCTGTATTACTCAATGTAATAAGGCTATAGCATGACTAAAGTAAACCTCGCTTTGTGTTCTGCAGTATCAGTTTTAAGAGAGTATGAGTTGTTTTTTTTTTTTCCCCTAGTTGTTACAAATGGCTCAGTTGTCTAAGTTCTTAATTTTATGCTCATGAACAGTAAATTGGTTTAATTTTCTATTTAGAAGGAAAGTCATGGGCAGGGGAGAGGGTTGCTTTGTTGCTTTTTCTCTTTTAAAATTGCATCTGAGAGTTCGTGGCATGTTTTTGGCAGGGTGCACCATGAATAATACTACCGTGTATCCAGGATTTTGACACAACTTTACCTCCTGGTATGTGGCCATCTCCGAGACAAGGTCACCCAAATTCCAACAGGCAACGGGCAGTGCAATTTTGAGAGCAGGCCTTATCCACCTACTAGAGTCTTTGCTTTCAGTGAAGGGCACTCATCCCACTTTACCTCTCAATGCCTCGCTTCCCTGTGATCTCTCTAGTTAACATGGAGAGGATAAGCCTCTCAAAATCTCACTTTGCCTGAAAGGAATGTTAACTTTTCTTGCAATATTTTTTTTTCTTCATCTCAAACGGTTCTTCACTTTTTTACTTGTTTTGTGGTATACAGTGCACTAGATGTTGAAAGTCACGGGGAGTGAATCTCCATGCAGCAGCCAGACTGTGAAGGAGGAGGACTAGATGGCACCAGTGGGGGACTAGAGACATGGGTTTTGTTTCTAGTCCTGCTGACGCTTTGCTCGGTGAGCTCACTGGCATCTCACTTCCGTCTGTAAAATCGCAGTGAACAGGATTTCCATCACTGCAAAACGTTTTGGGATGGAGAGATGGAAATCCTAGGTAAAAGCTTTTATTTAGGCATTTGTTTACAGCTGGAAAGACAGCACTACCTACACTGTGATGTACCAATGTGATTTCTCAAGGAGGGGAGTGAAGGGGAAGCACCGGGATCCTCTACACGTGGTATCCCTGTGGGTGGCGGGAGGCTGCTGGAGACCCCCCCGGTGGTGTCTCCACGCTGCCTCTGCTGCGCCCTGACCTGGTGAGGAGGACTTGCGGGAAGGTGGTGGACCCTCACATCACTCCTCCCAGGGAGTATGATTTCGTCAGGGCCAGAGCTCAGCTGGCTGTTTCAAATTGCAATGGGGTGAGTACCTCACCAGGAGGTTGTAATACCAGTGCTAGGACTCGCCAAAAAGGGAAGGGGAAATATTTTTCCTAAACGCTCCATTTTTGCTAAACGATAGAAAACCAATTCCATTTTGCTTCAAAGCTTTGCCGAATTCTGTGGGCTTTCTCCTTAGAGGAAAGGATGTGTTTGGGCAGGGTTTTGTGTAATTTTTTTTCCAAATTGAAAATTACTATAGGAATCATAGTCCTACCGTTTGTGAGGTAGTTTCACAGTGAAAATAGCTAGTCAGCACTGATTAATAGTATTGAGTCAGGTTCTTCTTTTTGTCTGCAGTAGAAACAATACTTACCATTGTGTGTCTCTAGGCTGAGCCCAAACTGAAAGACCTTTTTCAAATACTGGTCTTGATCATGCTCTCTGAAATCAGTGGATGGGCTGTTTGCGTAATTAGACCTCAAGATAGCCAATGAAGAAACTGAAAAAGACGTGTGAAGGAGCTGGTTCACAGCTAAAGCAGTGCCTGGTATCAGGAAAGGAGAATAGGACAAAGCGGTGCTGTGATTGAGCCCTTCTGCCTTCAAACAACACCTCGCTTTCTTCAGTACATCCCAGGCGACCTCTGAAGGATATCCAGTGGTTCCCGGATTTTTGTCGCTTTTTTTCTGAAGGGGCCCTCAATGTCTATATTGACTTGAAGCTCAACTATGTTTCATGCCTTCCTGTTGGGAACGCCCGTTTTCAACAATGGGTTGTTTTTACAGTCTAGACAATGCCAGTGTCATGATGAGAAACAAGAGCTTAGCTATGTGCATGATGGTATATGCCATTGAGAAAAAGCACTTGGGCTTATTCCAGTAAATCTCTGATTCAAGGGATATTGCAGCAATGATTATTCCACATTTAAAAAAAAAATATATGGGCTGCTCTGTTTTTGAAAACTTACACATTTTTTCCTCTATTAAATTGCTTCCTGGTGATGGAAATGTCTGGGATTTTTTTTCTACTGCATCTACTTTCCTTTAGCTTGCACACCCCTGAGGTAATTAGTGTAGGTTAAAATTTACATAAC
>JANHGO010004685.1:0-24488 GCA_024606505.1 Aquila spilogaster | reverse complement strand
TGCAAAGGCTGACTCCAAACCTTGCTGAAAGCTGAGAAAGATTTTGTTGACAATCAATTTCGTGTAACAGCTAACAGTAACAGCCCTACCCACTGCAGAATTAAAACTCCCAATGAAAGCTTTATGCTTTGCTTAGACTATTTCACACCGTCTGTAGGCTCACAGAGGGAGTCATCATAGGGAAGCGTATTAGTATAATTGAGTATTGTTATTGCTGCTGTAACTCCCCGTGATGCTGACATTTGACTGATGCAGTTAATGTCACTGAAGCTCACATGCAGCACTTAGGCACTTGTTTATTATTAGCTACACCTCTTCTGAAAGCATCACACATTCCCTTACTTATGCTGTTTTTAGATGTCTTTGGGGCCAGGTTCTGTCAAGCTGATGCCTCACTAGGGCCAGGTGATTCAATCAATGTCTCTGATTACTTGTTGACATTGGCCAAACTGAACTTTAAAGCAATTACCAAGGTGGTGAAAGGTAAAGCATTTGGTAGCTGCTTCTGTTCTTCCTGTTGCATTTTGTGCTTTCTTCTTAAGCAGCTGCTGTTGGGAATAGAAGGTGGCAAAAAGTTGTAGGCAAAGTCAAGATGTCAGGTTTGTACAAGAGATTGAGGCAGCACGAATTTGTCACGTATGTTTGAAACTGAGCTGCTCTTTTCCCTGGTTCTCCTGCTTTCTTAGAAGGAAAACAGAGCTGCTGAGTCTTTCTGGCAACTTTGCTTTCCCTGCAGTAGCCTAAAACCTTGTTTTTTTTCTGTCATATATACCTCCATTGCCTCATCTTTGTCCTAAATTAGACCTTCTCTCTAGTCTATCTCTGAGCACTTTTGTGGCTGCAGTGCTGCAAAAGATTAGCATCTAACTGCTGAGACCAGACACTCCATGTGAAATTAATTTAGATGGCTCTGCTATTCAATGAGCTGATATCAGCCTTTCTACTTTGTCAAACTGAAAAACAAGAGTAAATCTTGTTTTTCCCCTTTCCGTGGCCTCTCTGGGGTGAATCCTATTACATCTGTGACCAAGCAACAGAAGCAATAGTCCCAGTTTGAAAATTGTTTGCACCTCTATGTATACTACAGACATTCCTGAATACCTTGATTCTGGCTAAAGAGTAACTGATCCTAGTGACTTTTGTTACAAGTACAGGCTTGGGAGAGGAAGTGACACTGTTCTGCTGCATTTGGGGGAATAGGATAGGAAGCTGTCTACCTGTAACATTTCGATGTATGATCCTCCAGGGCCAAGGAAGACAAACTTCAGTACATAGCCAATACTCCTAGAGCAACTGTCCCATTGATTTTTCTTCAGTCTCCCCATGGAAAAGGGATTGTAAATGATTGAGTACCCAAACCAACAGCCTCTGCACTAAGATCAGATGAGGACATGGATGAGCTAAAGCAGCCCTGAACTGCAGTGGAGCAGTGAGAGACGAGCAAACCTACTGCAAAATGTTATTTCCTTTCTAAGCCGAATAAGAAAAAAAAAGATGTTTTATGCTTCAGCACTAGGATACAGAGCCCTCTTAGTTTGTATGCTTTAAACAGAAGCAAAGTATAGGGGGGTGGGTGGGTGAGTTCTATCTCATGGAGTTCCTTCCTGGGGGAGAGGGGTGGAATGCTTTGCAAAGGTGAAGGATGGCGGAGATCAAAATACTACAACCTCAGGCCTTTTGCAGTGTGGAGTCTGACTCCTTTGACTACCAGGTAGCTTTCTGGTAAGCATTCAACTACTTGACTCTAGAATCTTTCTAAAATATTTCAAATGACAAAACCATTCACAACATGTATAACTGGAAAAATTGCCAAGATTCCTAATGCAATTTAGACATAGCTATGGGGGAGGTGGCTGTGCTTGGAAGGACATTATGTACAAAAATGAGGGGAAGGGGATTGTATCAGATGATCCACAGCAGCCTGCCTGCCAGCACAGCATCTGTTTTTAATTGGCTAATCAGATCCTGTTTTAAGCCTTTCTCAGCTGTGCTTCCCTTGAAAACCAGATTCCTCATCCAGATGATGCAGGACTGTTTGAGATTACAGTGTGGTCGAAACAAGAGCAGCAAAGCTGAAAATGTACTGCGTGCTCAACACTTTCACCTAAATGTTATGGGAACCCCTTAATCTAGCTGAGATGTAGACAGCAGAATCTCCACTCCTGCAGTCTATCAGAAAAGTGTTCTATGCTTTTTGGGGAGTGAGGAGGAAAAGTAATAAATGCCCATCCCTGTGTTGTGAAAGGAGGAACATCTGAGGCATTGAGCTTCATTGTCTTCTAATACTGATGCTTCTGGGTGGGGCTGCTCATAGGAATGAGATCTGCTTTGCAACCAAGGAGTCACTAATGGTACATGAAGCCTGGGCCAGGCCTCAGAGAGACTGTCTGACTAGGTCTGAGAGGAAAAGGGACTGCACCTGGACTGGAGACAGCATCCGTACCCAATCTGCATTGTGTTCACATTAGTAATCCCAGCCCTGACTCATCACTGCCTGCATGGAGCTGCTATCTGCTTATGTGATATTCAGATCACCCATTAAGTTTGCTGCAGGAAAGTGTGAAGAGCTCAGTCTCTGTCATCTGGGAAGATCTTGTAGCTCACTGAGAAAATGAATAGCAAATGCTCAAAAGAAGGTGTCAGCATGATCATTTTGCTCTTGCTGGTTTCATTGTTTCGGGGATTTATTTTTTTCAGAAAGCAATCAAAAGCAGTTCTTAAAAATGACTGATATAATCACTGACCTTTTAATAAAACCCTGGAGCGGTACACGTAGCATCTCTGCTGGGAGCAATCATGTGGCCTGTCACAGAGCTGTATGCTATATGCTCTGCATGTACATGGCAGCAGGCACACTGTGCTGTGCAGCTTTTCCCCACGGACACGTGCCTGGCACCTTCAGAAAAAGAGGTTCCTGTGAGACTGGATTGCTGTGGCAGGGAGGGCCTGCATGGTTGCCATCAGGCTGAGCTGTGTATGCCCTGGCAGATCAACATCTGCTTGGTCAATTAGACTTGGTGCAGTCAGACTGCATCCTGGCCTTTCACTTTATGAATGGTATGGAGATGACATTCACGAGTATGGCTGTAGTGCTGAGCTGAATGACTTCATTGACAGGATTGTTCACAACTGAGTCCTGTTCACAGGACTGCTTTGATTTCTGTTGTGGCTCTGGGAATGGTAACAAACTCACATACCGTAAAGCAATACTGCACAAAATGAGATGGATGAATCAGTATGGTGGTGTCCTATGCTGGGACTAGGTGCACATCCTGTAGAGCACACCAAGCATTGTCCATTTGGTAGTCTATGCTTATTTCCTGGAAAGATCTAGTTTCAAACTCAGTTTCACATTCTCACCAGAATATTTGCACAATGAGGAGGTTGTAACTTACATGATTTAAAAGGTTAAAAACAGCAGTTAGCTCATGTAACAACTTGGATGCGCTTAGGCATTGCTAATACTTTGGCAGAAGAAGCTGTATTTACATCATCTGGATAGGTTTGCTTATTTGCAAGCAAGATGTTACCCTGTCTTCCCAGGAAGGGCGTTTCAAAGGTGTCTTTGCATATTGAAGGCTAACAAACGCTGTGCAAGAACAGGGAAGGTGCATTGTGTCCCCTTGACTGTATTAGTAGTGCAAGAAAAGGGAATGCTTGCCTGACGTTTGTTAGCTCTGCTTATTCTCTTACTCACAGATCCAATGGCAAACTCTTCACTGGCTCTTGCTGAGCTGGGTTTCTGCTGGAGCAGTGAGCTGGTCCAACTGGTGGCCTGCTGGGTTGAACACAGGAAATGGCAAAAGTTGTATTTGGGCAGGTAGATTTGTAGCAAATGGATCTACTCTTCTCATTATCAGCTATCAGTAGTAACAGGCTAAGCATAACCAAACACTGCTCTCATCCTCATACATCCTGTGCAGACTCAAGAGTTCCTAAAAGTCTTCAAGATATATCAGCAAGGGGTGAGGGCCCAGAGATAAGCCGGTTACAGGAAAATCCAAGAGACTCACTGAGCCAGTATGGTAGGTGCTGATCCAAGCACAGAAGAGCAGAGGAAAAAACCTCAGACCCCAGGGTCACTTGGCTATTCTATCATCAGCCAGTGCTGAGACATGTCCTGTCTGAGCAACTTTGCACTTGAGAACCTTTTTGAATGTAACTCTGTTATAGTGGCATGGGACACAGAAGCATTTTTGAGGGACTGAGCAGAAATTTAAAATAAGTAATATTTACAACCTGGTAATTTATAACCCCAAAGGAAAATACATAGACATGTTCTGCAGTCTGGCTGGTGCAGTAGCAGCCACCGGTGAGATCTGCTCATGTGCTGACTGGGGACAGATAATCCAAGGGGTGTAGGATAGGTAGCTGATATGACAGAATGTACTGAGACCCAGAGAAGATGGTGGTGTTTGTGCAGCGAGCAAAGCGCCCTTTCAGATATTTCTGGAGCCACTGATGCAGTTGGGCAAATTCTCCTCTGCTGAATCGTATTTAAATGTTTCACTCTACACTCTGTGATTATCACTGTTATCATTAGCAAGCAAAACCAGTTACATAGTCATTACAGAAGGAACAGTGAAGAAATATTTCACAATTAGCATGGAGCTTTCAAAGCTAAACGTCAGTAAAAACAGACTGGGACTCTCCGCTGCAACCTCCACTCCTGTCCCATCCTCCAGTGGCACATTTCCAAGGGGCCTCAAAGTGCACTAGAACAGCTGGGTTGGAAAGGCATTCTTTGGTGCTTGCTGTTGGATGTAAGTTATATTACTGTTGGATGCAGGTTATATTACTGATCCATACAGACAGCAAGCTGTGGAACTAAAAACAGTCCTTAGACCTGTGGAAATAATACACTGCAGAGCCAGCAGCAAGGCTTTCTGATGAGCCTTCGAGAGCCTGGACACACCCCTGAAGCAATGCTGTCGCATGGAAATGCACTGCAACCCTGGAGTAACCAGCCAATACTGGCAGCAAACCACTGCCATCCCATAGCACATCTTGCTGCAGTTTTAATCCATTATCATTAAGTTCACTGACTCTGGACACTTCTTGAGGTTTAGGGTTTGGCTTTGTTTCTGGATTGCTTATTTTTCTGTGGGAACAGACAAAGCTGTTTAGGAGCCCCTGAACTTATCCAGCACTTTCTGATGTGCTGCAGGGTCCAAGAGATAGGTGCACACCTGCACCATTGACACTGTGGAAGTAATGAAGCCATGCCATGACTGTGAGCTCACATTGTTCCAAGCCCTCCGTTTCCAGCTGCCAGCACCACGCACAGTCTAAACAGCAGCAGGTTTGCTGTGTCTGGGAAATCCCAGGAGAAGAGCAGTTGTGGCAGCTCCAGGACAGTGACAGCATGTGCACACCAAGCCAGAGTGAAACAGCCTTTGCTTTTGGCACCAGAACAAGCCATAACAAGAAGCAGCCCACCCAAGCATTTGAAGAATAAATGCACCAGGAGACTCCTCTGCTCTGATCAGCCTCCAGCCAGCTCAGCCGCTTAGGAGAAATAATAAACCAGGACATATGAGTAATTTTCAAATGCGCAGTTGTGTAACCTCACGTGTGGCTGCTGGGAGGAGGGAGCAGAGGCAACGCTGGGGCTGCTCCCCCAGAACCAGGCAGCACAACATGGAACCTGGAGTGCCCACAGAAGGCCTCCATCCCTTAGGGAAGATGTGGGAGCAGGGCAGGGATGAGCGACAAAGTGCTTCATTTCCCAGGGCCCCAGAACCTATTTTTAACCTGGTTGCAGGTTAAAACCTTTGTGAACTCAGTTTATTGTCATCATGTACATAGAAGGGCACAGCAATCTGCAGGCTGAAGGAATGGTCAGGAGTGCAGCATGCACAAGCTGGGGCACCATTTTGGAATCATAGAATGTCCTGAGTTGGAAAGGACCCACATTGATTTCATGTCCTGACTCCACACAGTACCAACCAAAATTTAAATGCTATGCCTGTGTGCGGTGTCCAAACTATTCTTGAACTCTGGCAGCTCAGGGCAGTGCCCACTGCCCTGTGCAGCCTGTTCCATGCCCTCTGCCCTCTGGTGCAGAACCTTTCCTTGACTCCGAACCTGACCCTCCCCTGACACAGCTCCATGCCGTTCCCACGGGCCCTGTCACTGTCACAGAGTGGAGATCAGCACTGCGCTCTTCTCCCTGTGAGAGCTGCAGCCGCCATCAGGCCTCCCCTCAGCTCCTCTGCTCTGTGCTGAACAAACCAAGGAACTTCAGCTGCTCCTCAGACGTCTTTCCCTCCAGACCCTTCACCGTCTTTGTAGCCCTCCCTTGGACTCTCTGCAATAGTTTTACTCTGCTCCTCCAGCAAATCAAGCCAGTCATATCACAATAGCCTGAGAGAAAGCTTCCCCCTTCCCAGCCCTCCCTTGCTGGCCACTCTTTGCCAACCTCAGCTTGTACCATGAAGTACACCTGCCTACCCCTGGATGGGTCATGGGCAGCTGCTTAAATCCACTGAGAAAATGAGCTGGAGAGCCCAGGGTCACTTCTGCTTTGCCAAGAAACTGTCTCCAAACTATTTATTTATTCATTGCTCTACTAGGACACTAGAGCAGCAGCACAGTGAATGAGGAGCTGTTGCTAAGTGCACAAGGTTCCTGAATGTGATTCTATTCCTATTTGCTGTAGGGCTTTTGCTTTCTAATCCGTATAAAAGCAAAGATAGCCAAGAAGAGTCTTATTATTGTTATTGTTATGTTTATTTTTAGTTTTAGTTTTCTCATGGATTTGTGTTTTGAGTCCTGAATTAAGTTCTCTTTCCATGACCTGCTTTCCTAATGTTTCAGTCCTCCATCCTGTTTTCTGCTGGAAGATGGTTAGATAAGGATAGAGATGGAAACTACCACTTCTAACCAAAACAGCCAACGAACTTGGAATTTTCATATAAAACACCGCCTTCCAACAACTTGTCAGACATCTGAAGACAAACAGCTGCTAGGAGGAACCAACACAGAACCCAGATGTTTTGAATAATTAGACTGACTGAAATATTTTTGCCTCTTGGTAGCCTTTGTTTTCCCCTTTTGGTTAGGCCATGTCAAACCCATGCTCTACACAGCTGCTTCTGGACAAAGTCTTCCAGGAAAAAGAGCAATGAGACTAGTTTCCTGTAATAAAAAAAGAGTGGAAAACAAAGCCTGACAACATTGCAGATATTTATGTCTGCTCATAAGGAAACAAATAAGCAAATTCCCCAAACAAAGCATTTCTTCCTGCCTGCCTTCATGAGCAGGGACAGAAAGACAGCTCTCCTTTCTGTTTTAATGCTGATTTTAGAGAAATTGGAAGGTTTTGTGTTGTAGATGGAATGAGCTGACTTGAGTGATTTGTGCTGATTCTTTTGAAAGGCTTCTGCTCATCATGCAGGGCTCACACAGAGCTCTTCCCAAGCACAAGGGCAGAGAACGTCTGCAGTCACTAAGCAGCACAGTCCCACCAACAAGCTCTCCATGACAGCTATCACCAGCTGATGCTGAACTGCTGCTTTGCCCCTCTTGGGCATCTCAAGAGCACAAAGGTATGAAGGAGAGAAGAGGAGGAGAATGGAGTCTGAAGTAGCTCACGGAAAAGTGCTCTTGCAGCCCACAGACACCTGGCTCGGACTTTGGAAGCCCAAGCATTCTGACTGCAGCAGAATGTGGCTGGTTTCTCTCTTTTTTCCTCCTGCCCGGTTCAGTATGTCATCGCCACCTGGGATGCTAATAAAGGTTCTGTGTAGGCTGCACCTGACCTTCTGGCTTCATCCCATTTTAGCTTCTGTGTGCTCTGTCAGAGTTGCTGTTCTCTGTCAGAAAGAGCACTGAGAGCAAGGCTATTTCCAGCCACCGGCACTATTTTGCCATCACAGGTCAGAAACAGCCAGCTTTCATCCACCCCCAGACAAAACCTGAATCAAACTGCTCAGAAAAGGATGAGCTTTGCAGAATGGTGCCTGGCACACTTTAGCAGCTGATGGCCCCAAAGCATCCCAGCTTGAGCATAACCAGGAGGCCTCTGTTTTAAATGCTTACCCTTTTGGCTCCAGCTTCTCAGGAGTCCTGGCCTCTCTTCCAGAACAGTGGTATGACAACATTAACCATAGCACCCACCAGCCCATAATGCTGTGGTGTCGGTAGGAGAGCCCAGCAAATGCAGTCCCTCAGACAGAAAGGACCTGCAACTCACTTCATCCCGTGAAGTTCAGTGATACAAACAGTGAAGGGGAGAAAATCTAATCAGAGTGGCATGCTGTGTATATGCTGGGACAGTATTCTGAGGCTGCCAATGCTCTGGAGGTCCTAGCCAACCAACTGTTCCTGAGATCCAGTCCTGAGAGAGCCCCAAGCCTGCTGCAACCTTCCAACTCTCTTCTCATTTATTCAGGACACGTCCACCTCACCCCAAGCCATGCCCAAGTCTGCAGAGTCCTCTTCTTGCAGGGTCTCTGTCAGAGGCAACCAGATGTGCCTCCACATGGGGCACTGCATACCTCCATCTCCACACAGCAACAAGGCTGCCCATGATGTGCTGTCTTCTTGCAGGTCATCTAAATTGGGCCCCTCCACCAGGACCAAATTCATTACTGAGAAGCCAAGGTAGGAAGAAGTGAAACCCACAGGGACTGTGACACCTGTTCTGTCTCTCTGTTTCTCTTGTCTCCCTCAGGAAACCTTGAGTTTCTAAATTAGAGCGCTGATTACGTCCTGTGTTTGTCCTTATCCTTGTTTGTGAAATTTGACTGAATTCACACACTCCCGCATACACAAAGCGCTGCCCAAGGCTGCTGGGACTGTTGCACACCTGGCCAGGCTCCCGCCCCATGTCAGAGTACACGCTCCTGGGCAGAAGGCCTGCAAGACAGGTGCAGACCCCAGGCACTGCAACACCAAAATGCAAGCACATACACGAAACTGGAAAGGAGCTGCTGGAAGCATAGGCTAGGCACAGATACAGTACTTGGCCCCCAAACTACTCTGCCCCTGTAAAGGGGTGTGAAGGGAAGGCTGATGGGGGAAGGCTTGGAACTGTAATCCAGGGATGTAAGGGCTGAGTTCTGTAGGAAAGGGTGAAGAAGAAATCCCACCCACCTTCAATACCATACCATTAAGCACTTTTTCTCTTTTTTTTTTTCTTTTTTACTACTGAAGGGGACTATTGGTAACCCCAGGAATCAAAGATCTCTCACAGAATGACAGAATGACTGAGGTTGGCACAGACCTCTGGAGGATATCTGGTTCAGCCCCCAGTGGAGCAGGTACACTCGGAGCAGAGTGCTCACACCTGCTAAGAGTCTCAAGCCAGCCCTGAGTCCCCTCACCCTTTTTCTCCCCATTCAAGAGGAACACACTGGACAGATGCAGCCTGGGTGGATAACTGAGTCCTCTTGGACCAGGTACACCAGTACAATAAAGCACATGTCCCAGATGGAGTTTTTACAAGCAGCAGAAGAAAGGACCATTTTGTGCTGGGCTCCTTCCTCCCACTGACATTTCTGTGTCAGGCTGACCTAGTCCTGATTTCACTATCCTTAGTTACACATTCTCCTGTCTGACATTTTCTGCCCTTCACACTTGAGTATCACACTTCAGCACAGAGGCCTCTGTAAGAACCCATACTGCATGGTCTGCCTGTTACTTCTCTACCACATGTCAAAGGGATTAGGAGCTGCATGTTAAACTGCTGCCTAAATGCTTCTAACACATGGTTTCTGGCTCAGAGAGTGAGTGGGCTGAGACAACACCAGGATCTCCCACTGTGACATCAGAAGAGAAGAAATAATCTGCTATACAAACCCAGCAGTCAATAAGTGTGGCTTTTTACATGTTCTCAACTGTCTGGAAACAACTCCTGGAGATTCAATAAGGCCAAGTGCATGGTGTTGCACTTGGGTCAGAGCAGTTCCAGATACGTGTACAGACTGGGAAAAGAACTCACTGAGAGCAGACCTGCCAAGAAGGAATTAGGGTTCCTGATGGACAAAAATCTGGTATGAGCCAGCAGTGTGCTCTTGCAGCCCAGAAGGCCAACAGTATTCTGAGCTGCATCAAAAGAGAGTGGCCAGCAGGGCAAGGGAGATGATTGTCCTCCTCTACTCTACACTTGTGAGGACCTACCTGGAGTACTGCAACGAGGATTCATGCACCCAGTACAGGTAAGACAAGGAGCTGTTTGAGTGAGTCCAGAGGAGGGCCATGAAGATGATCAGAGGGCTGCAGCATCTCTCCTATGAAGAAAGGTTGAGGGTTCTGGGCTTGCTTAGTGTAGAGAAGAGAAGATACCAGGGAGACCTCATTGTGGCCTTCCAGGACTTGAAGGGAGCTTATAAATAGGAGGGAGACCAACTTTTTATGTGGCCTGATAGTGATATGACAGGGGGGAATGATTTTAAACTAAAAGAGGGGAGGTTCACATTAGATACTAGGAGGAAATTTTCTACTCAGAGGGTGAGAGGCACTAGAAGAAGCTGCCTGGAGAAGCTGTGGACACCCCATCCCTGAAGGCACTGAAGGCCAAGTTGGAAGAAATCCCAGGCAGCCTGATCTAATGGGTGGCAACACTGCCCATGGTAGGGAGTTGAAATTGGATGGGCATTAAGGTCCCTTCCAGCCTAGAGTCATTCTATGATACTATGAACTCTCTAGGAGCTTTGGACGAGCACACACTGAACATTAGGTAGGAGACAGGGAGAGAAGCTGTTCTTCTCATATTTGTCCTGAGTTACCTGTTCTGTGCAGCCATCTCCTATAAAGGACTTGCCTTGAGACATTGTTATCGTTGAGGAAGAAGCATAGGAATCCTTGCTATTCCAAGCTGCAGGGAGGAGTGTGTTGTAGGGATGAACCTGAAGGGATATAACACCATATGACTACTTAACACTCATCTCTGTCCTGTTCTTTACAGGCCTCCACCAATAAAAAACTGGGATGAAAATATATTCTTCTCTCATGCTGAAAGGTAAGTTAATGGATCCTTACAAGACTCTCACAGTGAAGTGAACCATGTGAAACAATATTAATCACCTGAGGGACTGGTGTACATGTGCCATAGCTGCAGTGCACAGTGCTTGTCTAGGCAACAGGTACTAGAAAGGCCCTGAGAAAGCTGGAAATGAGCCCTCAGCTTCCCTTCGTACTCGTACAGCAGTACTCTTCATAATCAGGGGAGAACACGAGGCACGACCTGCAAGCTCATGACAACTTTCCTTAGACACGCTTTGAAAGGCAAGTCTCCAGTTTCATTCCTTCCATCAGCTGCAGGCTGGTGCTTACCCAGCAAGCAAAGCACCAGGCTCTGCAGCTTGCTGCCTGACCCGCGCTATTCTCAGCTCCGAAGGGAGTTTGCCTCGGGACAGCCTCTGGGCAGGATCTTCGGGAGGCAGCGGTACTCCCCAGCAAGATGGCGGCGGCTGCCTCGCGCCGATCCCCCTTTCCCCGCCGCGAGCCGGGTCTGGCGCTGTCCGCGGTGCTGAGAGGCTCAGCGGGGCCGCGGCTCGGGGGAAGGAGGTTCAGCGTCTCGAGTAGAAATGGAATCACACGAACTGGACTGCGGAAATCTAGTTTAAGGCATGGAATCACAGAACATCCCAAGTTGGAAAGGACCCACAAGGGTCACTGAGCCCAACTCCCAGCTCCATGCAGCACCACCCAAAACTCAAACCCTACGTCTGAGAGCAGGATCCAAATGCTCCTTGAACTCCGGCAGCCTGGGGCTGCACCCACTGCCCTGGGCAGCCTGCCCCAGGGCCCCACCACCCTCTGGTGAAGAACCGCTTCCTAACACCTAACCCCATTCCTGTATGATCTTCCAGCCCTACAAGGTAGAAAATAATTAAAATCTAGTCATCTGTGTGCTCCCCAACAACATCCGTACTTCAAACCAAATTCCCTGAACCTCACATGAGAGGGATGAATTTCACAACAACCAGAAAAGTCTGGGAGAAATTGTACATGTTGAGGGGTTTCAGAAAATCACTTGTGTAAGGAGCCACAGGTAGCTTTCAGCATGATAGCTTTCAGCAAGCCTGCCTCTTCACAGAGGCTGACTGCAAGAGTCCCTCCAGGCCCATATCTTACTATTTTCATGTGAAAGTCCAGCCTCCACCAAGATACTTGTGAGTGACCTCAGATGTCATCTTTTCATTGAGGAGAATAAGTCTGAAAGACTTCCATTCAGTAGCGTCTGTCAGAGATGAGGGTTTTGGTGAGGACATCCAAAAAGGATCCCATCTTCCCCTGAAGAAAGGGTGGCTGGGCTACTAAAGATTCCTATTAAAGATTCACGTTAAAGACTGACAGAGAAAAATAATTTTTTGTCTCCATAAAGGCCTGTTGCACTCAGGGTGTCTCTGAGAAAGGAAAAAGCTGCCTTGCACTCAGCAAGGTCACTATGCATCTTGTGACAAGCGCTGGGACTGGTGAGGCTGGCCCACTACTGAATGCATCTTAATTGCCACTACCAAGTGGGACAGGATTAAGTGTGGAGTACACTACTGGTGGGGAACCCCTACGGCAAAGCAAGATTATGGAAGGGTTCTCAGTGCTGACACCAGGCTCCCTGTTGTCTCCAATATGAAATGCATGATCTCAAATTTGGGTGTGCTGCCAGGATCGTTCACAAGTTCTGAGGCTGGGTGGGGTCTTATTCATTTGCTAGCTCTGCTAAAGAAAGCCAGTTGTAGCTATTGGGCCCCTTATGCTGATGCCATAAAATGAAAGGGATACCTTGCATTATCTCTCCTTAGCTCAATTCCAGATCCATGTCCAAAAAAACCCCTTTATCTTTCAGTGTCAGTACAGCGATTCCCATTGGACACCACACACATCCTCTCATACACCAAGACCACATGGACAAGGCACTTATTGGACTAACCTTTAGAACTGGAGTCAGAAACGAGGATTTATGTGGTTCTTCCTAGATTCCTTCTCACAGTACTGGAACAGAGGCCATATGCTTTCATTCTCTTGGAATTTATTTGGTAATCCAAGACTGAACACTAACATCAGCAAACCAAAATGCTCTCTGGCCAACTCCTATCACAAGCTGCTGATTGCTGATATTTTTTTCCCACAGTTAATGGAAGAAAGAGTAGTTTGGCAATTAAGTACCTTTCCTTCCAAACATTTAATCAGAAAAAAATATTAAACGTTTCCATTGTTTTGAATATTTATTAATAGCACTACCTCCATAAAAGTAAAAGGGTGTATGCCCTAAGCACAATGAATTTTGTTCCAAGAATTAAACAGCTGCCTATTATCTTTAAGGAAAACATGAAAATATAGCTCTTCAGCTATTTAGTATATTATTCCTGAAGAACTTTCACCATTTGAAATCACTTTTTTTCCACTAAGTTTTTTTTTTCCTCATAATTTCCTCCTGATGGCATATTAGACTTTTAGAAATATGCTACAACAAATCAAATAATCAGCAGGAACACCCTGTTTCCCATCTAGAGCTTAGAAATGTGTTTCCAGACCAGCTTCCATACTGTCTGAATCAGTCTTGTTTGCACAGTCCCAGTACCAGCACTTCCCAGGACTGACTGGTTTTCTCCTGCTGACTCTGAAAAGTTCTGAAGCCATTTTCTCTACCTCGGGAATTAGGGAGTCCTTGAAGTTCACAGGACTGACAATGACTTCACTCATCTTTGGATCAAAGTCAATAGGAGGAAATGGCTAAGAGAATGGGCTAAACATACATGAAAGATAGGAATCTCTCTCCTTTGACAAAGCCCTGATCTCCAAGTTAAAAACTTTGTCCCTGAACACTCTGCTCCTGTCATCACAGCAGGGCTTCCTGGCATACGTCTGAGACTTCTCCACCCTGCTCCCTGTAGAGCTTTGGCTGAAATGGCCAAACATGCAGCTCGATTTGAAGTGGAGGAGACTCAAGTCATCAAGACAAAAATGGACCCACATGACAAAGAAATGCCTTCAGTAGGCTTGAAAGAAAAGTCTAGGTGTTTTTGTCTGATTTCTGGCTGTTTGGGATAAGATTCTTCATGACCTTTGATGGTGTAAGCATCCAAGCCAGTCACTCCAGGATTTCTTTATTGTCATTGGAGACAAAAGGGAATTTTTAGAGCCCAGTGATTGCATACTACAGCACAGCTTGCCAGAAGAGAAAATGAGGTTGAACAAAGGCTTCAAAAGTATATTAACAACAAATAGCCCATGCATGGAAACCATCCCATTCTCACAAGCCATCCTGGCATGTCTGACACAACAAATAAACTCAGAATTGATCTCAGTCAATGCATGGTGTAGTAGTAGCAATGCCACAGACAACACGAGATGCTGAGTTAATACCCCAGCTAACCTGAAGCCAAAGAGCCAACAAGCAAAATGCCCCAGACAGGTCCCACAGCCCAGCTGCCCGCTTGTACCCGAGCGGTGACCCCTGAGCTCACGTGAAATGCTATAGGCAATCCACTTCAGGAGGCTGCCCGTCAGGAAGCCTTGGCCAAAACAAGCACCTAAACTTGTTCCAATAAACTTCCTTTTTAATAAAAGCATTACTGTAAATTATCTTTCACGAAAGAAAAATATTAGTTTGAGTCTTTGCAATATTTCACTCTTTTTTTTCCAAAGAAAATTTGATCTTCACTCTGGAGCATAAGAAGTAAAACTTTAGCATGGCTAACAGCCAAACCTACATTTCACTCTACTCATCACCTATGACAGGAATATCCAAGCGATATCTGGGAACCAGGCAACAAATGGTACCTGGAGAAAAATTAAAATGACACCTACCTCATAAAAGTAAGATTTTAGTTCTTCAAAATGTTTTCCGTAATAGAGTCCTCTGAGCTTTAAGAACAGTTTTGGGTGTTCTTTTTTTAAGAAAGAAAAAGGTTGTTTGTAATATTTATATGGCATTTACATTTTAAGTGCTTCAGTTCTCTGCTGCTCTATACTGTGAGAAAATTTGGTTAAAGTCTAAATGCATTCTGGCATGTCTGGATTCTCAAGAATCCATCTCTACGGAAATAAAAAAAGGAAATTAAAGCCTAGAAAAATAAAAGAAGTATGTTAGGTTGCTATGGATCTTGATTAACAAGAGCAAGGAAATTTGGAAGGAAGATTTTTCTTTATGCCTAATTTAATTCATTATGCAGTAGACAAGGCAAGAGTTTCAAGAGCCCTATGCCTTCAAGCACCAGGTCCCCTCTGAAAACATCCAAGCACACAAGTTCCCTTCCCATTGCTAGCTACCAGCTTCTAGGTTGCACTGCGCACCTGGACCTTTAATTATCTTACAGGTTTAGCCATTCAGTCCAGGCTGTTTTAAACATCTACACAAGCCAGTACCATTATATTGCAGCCTATTTTTGATTTACTACAACAGCAGCAGTGAAAGACCCCTCTAAGATAGACCTGTCAAAAATCATACACGGTAATTTACTAAGCATGCCTGACACAGCCTCAAGAACAACCATCATAAGGAAACTAAACTGTTTTTCTGTGATTTTCCTCTATTCACATACAGGTTGATATAAGGAATGACAGCACTGCTACTTTTCAAGGAAGTCTCTGATCTGCAGGTTTTGTCAGCAATGAGTGTACACTCTTTGATAAAAGACAGGTGATATAATATGGCAAGAAAAGTCAAATGATCCCCAAAATGAACTGTAGATCCTTTTACTACTCATTTGCTTTCAATAAGTAAATTCACTAATCAGGCATGGGCCTTCAAAGTAAAAGGAATTGTTCTGGAACTATAAACCATAACTCTGCAAGCAGTTTTGCAGTTAAATACCACATTACCCATATTATTTATGAAAGATATTTCCTTTTTTTTTTTTTTTAACTAAATGCATATTTTCAACTGATACTTCAGTGAACCTTGATTTTCAACAATTAAACAACAAAAAAAACAGGTTCTGGTCAGCTGGGACTCTTGGTAATACAAGCAATAATATCCAGAGGGCAATCTCTTACTGCTAATGAGACACCGAAGAGCTGAGAGTACCAAAACTCAGAGTTGGCACCTTAAATGCTGAGGACACTCAGGTTTGTAACACATGATAAAGTCATAGTGATTAATGTACTGTTGTTATATTGTAACTGAGTATCCTATTTCTGAAATAAAACAGATGCCCCAGCACCCCCACTCTTCTCTCCCCATCCAATCAATATGTAGGGCTTCCAAAATATTCACTCCTGGCTCCGTCAGCATGTTACTGGGTTACCTAACAGTGCTGCTTTTCCTCAGGGCTTGTTTTTTTAATCCATGGAAAGGTAGCAAACAGGAATCCTCCTGCCGTAGAAGTGCTGTGGGGAAGGAGACTGACAGCCCATGCAAAGTGCCTATACACTCAGCTAGAACACTGCTCTCTGTTTAGTTTCCTCCCATCCCAAACAGATTTATTTTTTTTTTTTTTTTAAACACAGACAGATGACTGTTCACCTGGAACAACTCCATGAATTTAAGCCCAAAGGCTTCAACCTCATTGGACAGAGCTACAGCAATGCATCCCAGCACAGCCTGTTGGCAAATCAGGAGCCCAGAACACACCGCTCTATGAGCAGATCCAGTCCCCTTTTTTGGTGACACAAATTTTCTGGTGTCACAGAGAACTGGAATGTGGGGTTAGCAGCAGTCTAGTCTCTCTTCCCAAGAACAGCTTTGCTTTCCCCCAGTCTTGGGAAAAGCTGCCCAGGAGGAGAAAGCAGAATGCAGTTCATGAGGTCTATAAAGCTCCATCAGCCCTGGCAATTATTCAGCAGTACACAACATTAGGGGAGCCCCGTATGAGCAATAAAACAGACAGGCAGATGTTACGATGACTTACAGATGTAACAGCATTTTAAGAGCTTTCAGGGGAAATGACTGAAGAGCTGCTGTTAAGTACAGTGAGAGAATACAGTCCTTGCATGCTGTCTGTACCTTGTATCCACAAAGAAAGCCCAAAATAACTTACATCCTGTGCCTCTGTGCTGACATTGAAACCTGCAGGTGGGTTGAAAACAAAGTACCCACAACCACCTCAGGTACTCTAGCATATGCAAGAGCAACACAAAATTGTGAGCATTTCTGTCATTTCCAGCCATCACACAACATTTTGTCCATCTGTTTTGTGAGCATTCAACTGTGGGCTTCAGACAAAATGTTTTTCTAATACTACCAGATGCAAAACAGTACATCTGGAAGCCAGGAGCACAGATGTCATCTATACCAGATGTAAGAGACAGCTTTGAAAAGCAGATGGACTACAAACTCACTGCAAATAACTAAGCCAACAGGAGCACCCAACATGCCACAGAGCTACAGGAAAAATGAGGAGGGGACACAATGCAGGTGGGAGAGGGAGGTTGACTGTGGTTACACAGAGCATTTGCACATGAACCGAGTGGCTGGTTCAACAAATACACAGAAAGTCTCAAGGGAAAAGGCTTCCAGCTTCCAAACCAAGACATAAAATACAGAGCTCCAGAAGCTCATCCGAGAACTGAAAAGCTTAGCAGATAGTACAGTGCAGTCTGAGACTTCTCAGCCTTGTTGAGAAGGATGCAGCAGTCTTCAACTCAAAGACTCTCAAGAACCCTTGGCTACAGAAATAGTGTGATTTTCAGTAATGAGAAAAGACAATACGGTTCTTGAAGTATACAATAAGTCACCATCACTGAGACCACCTCTATTGCACCACATCACTGGTGACACTCTGCAGCAGATCATTCCTCCAAAGCAGTTCAGGCCTTGGGCATCTGTTAGGAGTCTCCCAAATTAGACAAGCTAACCATAGGGGATACAAGTTACTGTCACCCTTTCAAGGAGAGTGTATTTCTCTGTTCTCCAAGCAGCAGAATGCCTTAGCACCAGTGGGAACTCAATACAACATTTTGCTGGATAAGCCAGCCTAGGCAACTGGTTCTTATTGGTTTACTAAAGCTCCTAGCTGAGAATCAATGTGGTAACAACTACAGCAGATAGTGCAACTTTCCTTAATGTTCAGAACTGAAGCTGGTAGTTCACATCTAGCAGCTGCTTTACACATGGGTCTTGGCAAGACTGTTTTTCCAGCATGATGACTCAATTCCTTCCTACTAGGAAAATTACTAAGGTTTGGCAGGTTTACTACTACTACTTCTACTGGGCAGCCTTGCCTACAGGATACAGGGCTTATTTTTTTTTTTTTTAATCACTGAGTCAAAGCAGCAGATTACAGTAGTGCTGCTACAACAGAACAAGACTGGTGCTTCTAACACCCACACTCAAGTGATTTTTTGCATCCTTCAATGCATCTCACTTTCCAGTGGCTGGATAAATGCAAAATGTATTATACTGAGGAAGGTAACAGCTACATATACTTTGTGTATTATTTAGTGTGTTAGTACACTAAATATACTAAAAGCATAGTAGGCAATGTTCAAAATAAGCAAGCACACAGTCTTTTTACACAAGGATCTGACCTGTCTGAAAGGGCACACTGAACACTAACTTCAGACAGGAACCACTACCACAAAAGGCAGGCACAGTTTGGAACACCAGTCCTCTAATGTCTCACCATCACAAAACTGAGATCATTTGCACAGCATGGATAACACCAGGTTCTGCCAGCACAAACAAACAGGACACTTGGAACTACAGCTTTACTAGCCATGCAATAGAAAGAGATAAGAGCTATTTACTTATTTACTCTCACAATTCTCACCTCACAGAAATGAGAGCATGCATACAGGCACTTGCATAGCTATCTTGCTGTTTCAGTATCAGACTGCAAATTTAAGTCTAGTATTCTAGAAACCTAAGGATGGTATCCCCCAATGCAAAAAAAAAAAGCTCTGAAACCTTTATGACAAGATAAATTGAGGATCTGAGGTAAGAGAGTTTCAGATGACAAACAAATGGTCTGTGCCATCCAGCTTTCATATAGCTGGATTTTCAGTTCTCCATTTAAGTCTGGGGGAAGCAATCGCAGCTACGCAAGCTTCATAACTGTCTTCATAATACCATAGTACTCTCTGCTAGTCTCTATAGAAGCTTCCACTTGCAGCCATTACAAGCTCCTGAAGGCTGGAATTACTCTAGTGTTACTTAACTAATAGGGTAGAGGTTGCCTGAGCAAAGCCAAGCATGCTTTTTATAGAACACTTATTTTTGAATCTAGAGCAACAAATAGACTGTCACATGCCCCAACTTTTATTTAGCATTGACCTGCTCAACTCATATTGACCAAATGCTTCTCTAGAAACCATCACTTTAAACTAAGTGAAAAATTAACCATATTCCACTTAACTAATTTTCAGCCAGTCAAGAGGTAGATGTACACATTCATGACAAAAAGTCTTCCTTGAGGAAGACCTAAAAGGAAAACATTACTGTATAAACTAATCACTATTTCTTCCCCTCTCCCAGTGTATTTACATGCACCTACTCTAAGGAATCTGTTTTAGCATGAAGTTGAGCTAGAAGGTCTCCAGAGTGCCCTTCCAACCCCTACAGTACTGCAAACAGACAACAAGCTCCACAAATATTTTCAGTCAACACTTAGATGCAAAAATAACTTGAGGCAAGCAGTGTTTAGCATAAGTTTATTTGTACAAGTATTTCAGAATCATTAAGCTCCAAAACCCAATTTCAAAGGGTGAAAAGTGAACACCACAGTGCAGAACAGTAGGTAGTTACTGTGACTAATCTCACATTTGGGCTCATCACAGATTGAAATCTTCCTAGTAACTTCTTCTGCCAGCTTAAAGAAAAAAATATCACTTTTTCAAAACAGGTACAAGACAGATTTTTCCAAGAGCTGGCTTCTAATTGTAAAATTAAAAAAATAAACACAAAAAAAGCCTTTAAATTTCAACCAAAAGAAATGCAGACTTAACCAGAAAGAGAGACAAGCCCAAAGCAGACACTTCAGTGAGCGGCCTCTTTTTCCAGTGAAGAAGAAAAGCTGGAGTGTTCCAACCACTCCCAAAGCTTCTATAACTATAGCCCAGCAACCCACCTTGGAACAAGTTCCACTGAAATTAAATAACCCATACGAAATACAGTTCACCATGTTTAACAGTTGACAGTAATGGTTTGAGCAAGACTTAGATGCAAAGGCTAGAGGTATTAACATCCATTCAGCTCCCAATGCCCAAATCACATATTTGGTACTGACAATGACCAGCATATTGTTTATTCCTAGGTCTAACAATTATGGTACCCAATTCAGCTAGTTTTCTATACCTCTCACTAAACAAGTACTATCAGCACAGTGACAGTTAAAAACTGAAGTAACTTAGTCTCTTATAAAGTGACTTGGACTTTTCCAAACTACCCACATAGTGATAAGCAGAGATTACTATCAAAATTAGCAGTTATTCTAACTATCAGAATCCCATGACATCTAGGCACAAAACATACTATATGCTTAACCCCAAAACTCAGTCCAAAAATATGGATAACTATAGTCCAAATACTTAACATTCTAATTGAGACCTGGTTTAAACCTTCTGCTCTGTAGACAGCCTATTCATATTAAAACAACAGAAATTTTGAAAAACAGTTACTCAGAAGCAGCCTCCAGCTTAGTGACTAACTGAACAAGCTGAAGACAAGCACAGCAACAGTTACATCTTGAGCTGAAGAAGCATAAGGTATGCTTCACATTATCACTTCTCAGAATTACGGTGGTCAGCATAGGGATTTCATGAAAGCGATTAAAACACACTTCACTAGTAGGTTTATTTGGTAGCATCTTTATCAAACAAAAAGATCTAATCTCTTACGATGAGGAAGTAATATCAATAAACTGTAAGTTAAAGGGAAGTTGGTGACAAATATTCACAACAGATACTTAGCTTCAGACTGGCTTAGCCCTGCAGAGCTTAAGCTACAGGAAGAAAACTGCTATTTCAACTACAGTTGAGCTCCCTAGAAGCCTAGTCCTCAGGAATGATGTGCTGATGCAAGTCTCGCAGTCAGTATTTCTGCAGTTCTGCTTTGATGCCACTGCCTAGAAAGAATGCATTAGGCTAGTAGCCTGAAGTTTAGCAGTCTCTCTCAGACTTCTACTTGATATAGAAGCAAACACAGAAGAAAGGTTTGCACCATTTAGCACTAAAAAGAGACTGAATCGAGCAGGCAGCCTGAACTTGGCCTTGGGTCATTACCTTAGCACTCATTCTCATATTACTCCCTGGTGCAGGGTGCTCGTAAACCTGATCACAAACCAACTAGCACACACACCAGATTGAGCTGCTGTCACCTGGGACATCAGGCTGCCAAAACAATTTGAAACCAGAAAAGGGTAGACTGCAGGCAGCACCCTGACAAATCAATTTAGTATTTTTGCTCTACCTAAACTGTCAAAGTAGGATTATTTTAAGACAAAGACAGAACACTGTCCCAGTAACACTGTTTCTTCTATTTAGTGCCAATGCAGTAGGTAATAACCAACTTCAGGCTACAGTTTAACTACTCAAGAACTTAACATCCAGACTGAAAAGCATTAGTAATTTAATCTGCCAGAACAATTTAAGACCCAGTAGTCCTGCAAAGCTTAACCCAAGGGAGTCAGCTGTTCAGATAGCAGGCATTCAACATAACGCTTCCTTAGAGGCCTCAGCAACAAGTTACATCAGCAAGAGCACAAATACTTGTTGCAGGAAGCTAGGTGTCCATAGCTCCGTCTCAGTAAAAATGCAGGAGAGCTTTATTCTAGCACTTCCATGCTCCAGTAGATACATCTGGACTGACACTCAGCAGCCAAGGCATTCAGACTAGTAAGGAAAAAGATAATTTGCTTCAAACTTATAAGGACTCCTCTTGAGTATTGACTACTACTTCTGCATGAGCTGACGCACACAAAGTTTCTAAAGACCAGCCATGAGATCCCACAAGACTTGAGTCTAAGCCAATATGCAAATCAATCTTGTCCCTCTAGGCAACAGTTTTGCTTTACTTCTGAAATGGGCATAGCTTTTAAAAAAGTCAGCTGAAGCTATTTAAGGGATGAAAGCAATTACAAGTTCTTAAACAAAAGGACTTCCTTCTAGTGATGTTCTGTAATAGGCCAAGTATTGCTCTGCATACAGAAGTTACTCACACTGTCAGTAAGCTTGCATTAAGTTTGACACAAATACAACACCAATATCACATCAGTTTTAAGAAAAGCCTTCTAAATAGTCAGTGTTCCAAGTGTGAACTGCATCAAGTCCAAGCCACAATTCCTAGAAAAATTTGAAAGTAAACTCATCTTTAAGTACTTTGACTATTCAAGAGTCTTTAATAAAAAATTTGCTACTGAAGATGCTTACAAGACTGTACAAGATATTAACATAACGCATGCCTGGCTGCAGCCTGCTTTCACAATCCTATCCCTCCCTGCTTTCCCAAGGTAAGTGAAGCCTGAACAAACAACAACAAAAAAAAAAAGAGTAGCCTTGCTACTATACTAAGGTGGTCTTCATGCATTAGTTACAAAAAAAAATGGAAGAGCTTGTAACATGAGAAGCCTTTGGTCCTATCAAGAATAGGCAGCTTTTCCACTGCCAAGTAAATGCTGCTCTGCTACTGTTCCTCACATCTACCTAACAGCAATCATATAGTTTTATTTCATCTGCTTTTCTTTCTACACTTAAATCATTTGTTTGATCCAGCACTTTGGTCTCACACAGTCAGGGAGACAGCAAGAAGACATAAGAGTTAGCAATTAAGTATCCTTAACCATTGTACTAGTACACATTAAATAGCTCTAACTTTTGCCTTTCTAGTCTACTTCTCTGATTAAGCAAAGAAAACAAAACCATTTACAGTGTGTCTTTTACTATTGCAATTCAGTGAAAGTTTCCAGTCACGGTATTACCAGCCAGTTTCTAGTACTGCTATATACAAAACCATCCTTATAAAGCACAGAAGTGTCAAAGCACGAAGTTCAGCACATACCCTTAAGAAGTTCAGCCCCCTACATCTCCAAGGGAGCAGATACTCTTTCAGAGGTTATTCTGAAACTATGGGCAGACTTCCACCATATACAGCCTCTGCATAGAGCTCTGCTTAGGATTTACACACCTCATCAAGTGAAGTTTAAGACCACAATAGACCAGGAATCTAACTTCCCAAAACACCATATTATACAGTGACCAAGTGATAATGACAAACCAATAAGCCTGACCATTAAGCGGAGGCAAAGGCAAGCCTGCAGGACCTGCCTGAATTTGTACAAGAAAAACAAGGAGGCACTTCAGAAGTTTATACTGATAGGAGTGCACATCAGCCTACAAGTTAGTGGATTTTTTTGCTTGCTGTGGACCCACAAGGAAGAAACTTAAAACTTCAGTGTAAGAGCCACACTATTTTCCAATTGTGCCAATATGTTCCAAGTGTGTTTAGAAAGACCTAGTCAAGAAGGCTTTATCTTGAACCTCTACTTAATATTCTTCCCATCCTATTTAAGTTGTTCCAATTCTACTGAAGGCTTTATTTCCTCATTTCAAGGACTTTTCACATTAGTAGCTGTTTAGATCATGTTTTGCTGCATGCTTAGAGAAGCCAACTTGCAAATCTTCATACTCCAGTAAAACTTAGCCAACTCATGCTTTCAGAGACAGGCTTATTAATCCATCTCGAACTTCCAAGAAACCTTGAACTTGAGGCAGGACCACATATGCCCATGCACTACAGAAAACAGCCATTAGGCCCTCTACAAGAGGGACAGTATCCATACAGTTACCAGTTCCACACAGCCAAAGAGTAGAAGTAGCCCAAGCATGACAAGACCACTCTTACACAACAATTCAGTAGAAAGCTGGCCAGAATTTGAACTGAGGATGTATAAAGTAATGAGGTTTGTCAATAGAAAGTTTTGGTTTTGAATCAGCTTCTGCTCTGCACAAGGTATTTCCCAGTCTTAGCTCTATTAACTAACACAGTTTATTGAATACTCCACTTAGACAAGTTAATAGCCATTTCCAAGACTAGTACCTAGTCCAGTAACTATTCCTCTAACATTTGGTTGCTGGTTCTCTTCTCCCATTGAAGAGATAAGGCTTCTCGGCATTCGTAGAGATAAACTGAAAAGGTTCTTCACAGGCCACCTGGTTGCATATTCCTACTGCATACCAGGAAGTAATTAATCCAACAGTCATACTTGTTAGAAAACCTACAAATGTCCATTACTTGTCTATGTACATCCAGCTTTTAGAAGCCTCTGCTGAAGAACACTCAAGTGAAGCTATCAATTGCAAGGCAACCAAGTGGGGTAGGACTGGCTATATGGCACTGGAGGATTTGCAAGATAGTAATTGCTGAAGTTTACATCACTAACATAAGGTGCTGGCTGGTAGTAACAGGTAACAGTAGTGGCGTTAGGAATGATATTCTGTTCTGCCAGCACTTTGAGTGCCAGCAGAGAAATCAAGTTGAGAGTCTGTCTTCGCTCATGTCCCATGAGACACACAGTGCTCTCATTTACCACCCTGCGCAGAATCATGAGGTAGTCATATTTGCTCCTCTCTTCTTTGGAGAAGTGGTTCTGGAGGTAGGTCTC